>JAHPZR010010874.1:0-10000 GCA_019787425.1 Platygyra sinensis | reverse complement strand
AGAAAAAAAAAAGGCCGAAAAAAAAAGGAGAAGAAGTCTGGAACTAGGAGACCCAGTACCTCAGCATAGTGTCTGTGGAGCCTGGAAAACGACAAGACGAGACGACAATGGAGGAAGAAAAGATGGACGTCGTAATTAAGTCATTCCACTGAAATAGAGCCTGCACTGAGATTTTTGCCAAACTTTGCCTGTTGATTGTTTTATATTATAGAAACTAAAAATTTTTAAATAAAAAGGAGAGGTTCGTTTAGGAGCAACAGCACCTCTATTATCAACCTCGTTCCCAGGGCCTTTTCTCTACTTGAATACAGCTAAAAACTCGAGTGAAGCGACAAAATGGTCGAGTGACCGAACAGAAAACGGCAAAAGTATAAATGTCACGAACCGTAGAATTCGTGTATTTCACAAAATATTATTAATTGTCCGCCTTGAGAGGCAAGAAATCCGGTAGACGCTGAAACAGCAGAGATTTGCAAAGCCAGTCGGTAGAACGGCAACAATATCTTTGCCCTTCGGTGAATAGTCAAAACATTTCACTTGAAGTGGCTTTAACTGAACAAAACTACGCAAAGTTTTCAACGTTTAAAAGCAGATCCAAGTCGAAAAGCACAGCCAGTGTCTCTGCAATCTCGATTTTGGACACTTTTGATTATGCAAACTGGCTAATTTATTACACCCAGGATTTCCGGGTGTCAGGTGGGCACGTGACCAGCCGATGCCCGGCAGGGCCTCGTCACGCCCCGCCCTCAAGCCAGGGAAAAACGCCCTGGGAACGAGGTTGCTCTTTTATACCCATACAGGGTTCGTTCAGGTCATGGTGGTCCTTGAAAGTTATGGAAAATTAAAATTCTGGTTGATAGGTTATTTACTGCGGATCACAAGGCAAGGACATTGAAAGATAGAGACACTAATTAAGCAGCGTAAACCGCACGCATTTTGGTGAACTCCAGAGTTTGTCTGTTGGACTGTTCAAGGGTATAAAACGCTCTAAAACAAGTTTAGGGTTTGAATTTTTGAAACTGACAGCTAATCCTAACGTCTTGGAAAACTTGAAAAGGTCATGGAAAAAGTCATGGGAAGTCATAGAATTTAAACAGCTCAAAAGAGTACGAACCCTGTCATAAATCCTTATAATAGCACCATGATTATAGTCACGATTGCTTACTAGATCCACGTTTCCGACGATCGTTTCTTTTTCTATACTGAGAATTGGTCCATATTTATTTTAAATAGAAAATGTTTTTACTCAATTAAAAATAAAAGAAAAAATTGATAGGTCTCTGAACAAAAAGCCGCCATTTTTTTACTGCGCGCGCGATGATCTCGCCAGAAATTATGCGCAGCACTGCCAGCACAAAACATCGTCTGTATTTTAGATTAAAGTGACGATTTCTTGAGATTTTGTAGTTGTTGAAGTCTTACTAAGAAATCAGTCACAATAGATGTGTGGCTTTACAATCATGACAAACTAAGCTAAGCTGAAAAACCAGTCAAATATATGTCATTGCCTTCTTCATAACTTTTTTTTTTTTTTTGAAAACGCGAAAATCTGGGTCGGTCGGACGACGGTAAACAGAGAAAAAAAAGGGGATGGCCTAATATTCAAGAAAGATATTATCTTTCAAAAAACTTCAGAATATGAGCCCATACATTCTTTGTACTGACAATTTTGAGTTTTTAAACCTGTGTTGCACAAAAGTATTCAATACATCAGGCTCATTTTCATTTGCAGAGTTAATCGTACTATGACCTTTCAATATTCAGAAACTCATTTATTTCTAGCTCCATCAGAAACTGAACTGCTTATGCTAACGAGGCTGCATGAGATATTGTAAACAAGGATTCCCGTTTTTACCGCGCCTCAAGTCAGCTGCCGGTCAATCAAATGATCAGAATAACTGAGGAAGTCAGCTATTTACCTCGCATTAACTCTAATATTTAGAACTGAAAAAGCTTTGTATCCTTTACAGAAATTTATAGTTGTTGAGAGAATAGCAAGACACTGGGCTTTCTAGCGTAGTTTTCGGCTTCGCCCACACGCTGTTACGTGTATTTTCTACGAATGCCAAGGGATTTAATCGCGGGGTCACCGAGAGAAATGAGTTATAGAGAGATGTTTGAAATAGTATTCAAAAAGTTACCGTGCTATGAATAGATTTTTAGTGAATAGTTTTTGCACTTATTGCTCGAAACCTTGAGCGTTATCTGTCTTAAAATGCAAGTTATGAACGCGTTTTTATTATTTCGCAATTTCACGCATTTTATTCAGTTTTTTTCCTTCTTTCGTCCCGTCGTGTCATTCACATTTTACCTCTGTAGATCAGGCAGTGGAAAACTTGTAATTTTTTAATCGTTTCAGCCGGAGATCCTTTCAAATTTTTTACCATAATTTCGTGCGTTCAAAATTTTGTACTCCAAAAAGCAGCAAAAAAGCGCTAGCGGCATGTTCGATGCTAGTAACATTTCTGGAAGAAGTTGTATGCGTCATAACAGGCTGACTCGAAAATTACTGACTTGAACACCATCTACACACCAAATACATTGCGGAAAAACAGAAATGTCATACGCTATAATCTAAGAATATTCACAAACCTGAAATCGGCAGAAAAAAATATTCAGCCTCAGCCGGAAAAACCAATATTCTTAGAGTATACAATCAATGATTACAAAATAAAAAATGGGAAATTGCGAAGATAATATAAGAGCAATTTGAGTTTAGCTTCCAGTTTAGCGAGATGAAGTTTGACTGATACTTGATTATTTCGTTTCAGCCTCGTTTTGTTCTTGGTTTTCTTGTTGACGTCTCCAACGCAAGCATCCAGTGTGGGAAAAAGCTGCGCTGCTGTAGCATCGGCCTCGCAAAGCGCGGCGGCGTTAAAACCTGCCCAGTTTGTGAAGAACGTTGCCGACTGTCTTGATGGCGCCAAGGAAGCCTACGCTGAATATCAAGGAATCATAAAACAGCTACCGGAGATGATAGATAAATTACTTTCTGTTGCATGGACAGAAGGATTGATTGTGCTTTCTATGTATTTCGTTTACAACAGCTTCTTATTGTACGACGAGGCAAAGAACTTGGAGGCCAACGCAAAGTTATACTGCGATAAGCTTGAAGCGTTGGAGAAAGAAATGAAGTCCTTCAAAGACTTCATAGACAGCAAGCTTTTTCCACAGTGGGAGAAAGGTAACACTGCTAACGTAGTAAAGTTGGTCGACCAGTTGCTGGAAAAGATTAGTGGCTTCTCTTCAAGACTCCAAGAGTTGACTCAAGCCATTCACCAGGATATCACAACGGACGGAAGCAATCAGAGGTGGTCCGCCTTTGGTGCTGTTTGTGCATTTGTCCTCTGCTTGGGCTCGCTTACAGTTCGTCCAGCTCCTAACGTGGCCACTTCTCCATCTAGTGGTGTTGTCGGTGATGCTAGCTCCAGTGGGGTAAGAAATTATTTTTGTCCTGCTTTTATCGCTATTGCCGGTTACACCTCGTTGGGCTACTGGTCTCTTAGCGACACCCATGCAAAACTAGAGAAGCTGGAAAAGCACGCGAAAACCATGGCCGATGAAATAATCAAGTATCAGTCAAAACTTCATCTCGCTAAACTGGAAGCTAAACTCAAATTGCTCTTATATTATCTTCGCAATTTCCCATTTTTTATTTTGTAATCATTGATTGTATACTCTAAGAATATTGGTTTTCCGGCTGAGGCTGAATATTTTTTTTCTGCCGATTTCAGGTTTGTGAATATTCTTAGATTATAGCGTATGACATTTCTGTTTTCCGCAATGTATTTGGTGTGTAGATGGTGTTCAAGTCAGTAATTTTCGAGTCAGCCTGTTATGACGCATACAACTTCTTCCAGAAATGTTACTAGCATCGAACATGCCGCTAGCGCTTTTTTGCTGCTTTTTGGAGTACAAAATTTTGAACGCACGAAATTATGGTAAAAAATTTGAAAGGATCTCCGGCTGAAACGATTAAAAAATTACAAGTTTTCCACTGCCTGATCTACAGAGGTAAAATGTGAATGACACGACGGGACGAAAGAAGGAAAAAAACTGAATAAAAATGCGTGAAATTGCGAAATAATAAAAAACGCGTTCATAACTTGCATTTTAAGACAGATAACGCTCAAGGTTCGAGCAATAAGTGCAAAAAACTATTCACTAAAAATCTATTCATAGCACGGTAACTTTTTGAATACTATTTTCAAACATCTCTCTATAACTCATTTCTCTCGGTGACCCCGCGATTAAATCCCTTGGCATTCGTAGAAAATACACGTAAACAGCGTGTGGGCGAAGCCGAAAACTACGCTAGAAAGCCCAGTGTCTTGCTATTCTCTCAACAACTATAAATTTTCTGTAAAGGATACAAAGCTTTTTCAGTTCTAAATATTAGAGTTAATGCGAGGTAAATAGCTGACTTCCTCAGTTATTCTGATCATTTGATTGACCGGCAGCTGACTTGAGGCGCGGTAAAAACGGGAATCCTTGTTTACAATATCTCATGCAGCCTCGTTAGCATAAGCAGTTCAGTTTCTGATGGAGCTAGAAAATAAATGAGTTCTGAATATTGAAAGGTCATAGTACGATTAACTCTGCAAATGAAAAATGAGCCTGATGTATTGAATACTTTTGTGCAACACAGGTTTAAAAAACTCAAAATTGTCAGTACAAAGAATGTATGGGCTCATATTCTGAAGTTTTTTGAAAGATAATATCTTCTTGAATATTAGGCCATCCCCTTTTTTTTCTCTGTTTACCGTCGTCCGACCGACCCAGATTTTCGCGTTTTCAAAAAAAAAAAAAAAGTTATGAAGAAGGCAATGACATATATTTGACTGGTTTTTCAGCTTAGCTTAGTTTGTCATGATTGTAAAGCCACACATCTATTGTGACTGATTTCTTAGTAAGACTTCAACAACTACAAAATCTCAAGAAATCGTCACTTTAATCTAAAATACAGACGATGTTTTGTGCTGGCAGTGCTGCGCATAATTTCTGGCGAGATCATCGCGCGCGCAGTAAAAAAATGGCGGCTTTTTGTTCAGTGACCTATCAATTTTTTCTTTTATTTTTAATTGAG
The DNA here is from genome assembly GCA_019787425.1 of Platygyra sinensis. NCBI lineage: Eukaryota > Metazoa > Cnidaria > Anthozoa > Scleractinia > Merulinidae > Platygyra > Platygyra sinensis. The sequence goes on along the minus strand of JAHPZR010010874.1, from coordinate 4,914 downwards.
TAAAAACATTTTCTATTTAAAATAAATATGGACCAATTCTCAGTGTAGAAAAAGAAACGATCGTCGGAAACGTGGATCTAGTAAGCAATCGTGACTATAATCATGGTGCTATTATAAGGATTTATGGCAGGGTTCGTACTCTTTTGAGTTGTTTAAATTCTATGACTTCCCATGACTTTTTCCATGACCTTTTCAAGTTTTCCAAGACGTTAGGATTAGCTGTCAGTTTCAAAAATTCAAACCCTAAACTTGTTTTAGAGCGTTTTTTAGCCTTGAACAGTCCAACAGACAAACTCTGGAGTTCACCAAAATGCGTGCCGTTTACGCTGCTTAATTAGTGTCTCTATCTTTCATTGTCCTTGCCTTGTGATCCGCAGTAAATAACCTATCAAACAGAATTTTAATTTTCCATAACTTTCAAGGACCACCATGACCTGAACGAACCCTGTATGGGTATAAAAGAGCAACCTCGTTCCCAGGGCCTTTTCCCTGGCTTGAGGGCGGGGCGTGAAAAGGCCCTGGCATCGGCTGGTCACGTGCCCACCTTACACCCGGAAATCCTGGGTGTAATAAATTAGCGAGTTTGCATAATCAAAAGTGCCAAAATCGAGATTGCAGAGACACTGTCTGTGCTTTTCGACTTGGATCTGCTTTTAAACGTTGAAACTTTGCGTAGTTTTGTTCAGTTAAAGCCACTTCAAGTGAAATGTTTTGAATATTCACCGAAAGGCAAAGATATTGTTGCCGTTCTACCGACTGGCTTTGCAAATCTCTGCTGTTTCAGCGTCTACCGGATTTCTTGCCTGTCAAGGCGGACAATTAATAATATTTTGTAAAATACACGAATTCTACGGTTCGTGACATTTATACTTTTGCCGTTTTCTGTTCGGTCACTCGACCATTTTGTCGCTTCACTCGTGTTTATGAGGGGCACTTATGCTGCTGTATTCAAGTAGAGAAAAGGCCCTGGGAACGAGGTTGATAATAGAGGTGCTGTTGCTCCTAAACGAACCTGGGCATGGGATGGGGACCCTCCTTTTTATTTAAAAATTTTAGTTTCTATAATATAAACAATCAACAGGCAAAGTTTGGCAAAAATCTCAGTGCAGGCTCTATTTCAGTGGAATGACCTTAATTACGACGTCCATCTTTTCTTCCTCCATTGTCGTCATGTCGACTTTGTAACCTCGTCTTGTCGTTTCCAGGCTCCACAGACACTATGCTGAGGTACTGGGTCTCCTAGTTCCAGACTTCTTCTCCTTTTTTTTTCGGCCTTTTTTTTTCTTTTCCGACCGACCGACCCAAAATCAGAAAACGTATTCGACAGTAAAACGAAAAAAAAAAAAGGGGATGGGCGCCTTACACCCAAAAGAAGCTAAAAACGTTTCCACCATGTATGTAAGTTTTCACCAGCTCATTAGCTACCTCGAGTCAATTCATATCTAAACACGTTTTCCCTTTCTGAATGCAAAAGCCCGTATGCAAATGAGCAAAAAAACGTAAAACAATGGACGTTCAGCATGAAATCCCCCGCCAATGGCCATTTTGCTGCTGATCACGGTGATAAATTATGCTAAGTCAGAATCATTTCCTCTGGAGCCTTTTTGATCACTTATTTTCAGCAGTGAGCTTAAGGCAGTAGTCTAGCATATGTGGAGAAAAAATTATACAAACGAAGAAGCTTAAACACTAAAAACAAACACAAACAATGTTCTGCACATTGGCAAAACGTTCTTTGTTTTTCCACGTGATGTCAAACACTTTCCCAAAAATTACAAAAATTAGCAAATCCTACTGAAAGTTTTCTAGTGTCATCAGATATAAGGACCCTATCAAAAAACTTTTACGTTTTTACGACGTTTTTAAGGTCAACAGGACTCCTCATTTTGTTACAGAAAGAGATTTTGAATTTCCAAGTTAAACGCGTTCAGTGACTTTTGAATGACGGCCCGAGAGGGATCTCCGCGTTGGAATCAAAAAGAGCAGTTATCACCCCACGTCTTTGCTTTTCTGAACAGTTCTTGCACAAGAAGAAATACTACTTTCAATGTGTCCAGAAACTCTAGAGTATTAATTTTTTCGTTTCAGAGGCAAAAAATCGATGACAGATGTTTTCTGTTGCTTTACGACCCGCCCATGTTTGGTGGCCCTAGGGAAGGGCAACCACATGGCGTCCTCCATACAAAGCTCTATAAATTTTAGGTGAAAACTCTTTTTCCGAATTAACGCGGGGAATGAAAAAACCTGCACAGACCCCAAATCTTGGCGAGGTTGTTTGACTATCCAATCATCTGTCATATACCTCATTCTTGGCTTAAATCTATTGAATGATTTGCGATTTATATTTTCGATGCAAAACCACCAATTGATTAAACGTGTCGGTACGTTTGGGAATAATATATTTCTCAAGTATTTTTTTACAGATGATAGTGCAAACTTGTAGTGTTAAGTGAAATGTAGTTAGATAATAAGATGCAAACAGTTTACTATTAATGAATACGCAGGATACAAAAAATAACTATAATAGTGTAGAAATGGGGAGAAAGCCTCCACAACTAATTGTGGAGCATTTAGAAAGTCCCACAAATCACAATATTGACTATTTTACACCACTAGATAGAGTAGTTGGCGGAAAGAGACATTGTCCATTTCCTTCTTTAAATTTGTTTATTGTAATAAGTACGTTTATCGTAGATTTTATGGCTTTTTTGTGGTCTTTTTAACGGTAATTTTTGTCATATTCCAAATGCAATTTTTATCATGATTTTTTGATTTAGATAATTAAACAACGACAAGCCCTATTGGGGGAGTGTATTGCATATTATTTATTCAAATTTTCATACACTGTACGAATTCCGATTTTCTGATTGGTTGATTTTGTGCCACGTGACACCGGGCTATGACGAGGACAACCGCCTTGACGTCATTGTCGTGGTGTAATAGCCGTGGTGTAAATTTCAATACACCACTGTCATTACACCATGGCTTTGTCTGACTCAAAGTTTGACGATGTTTGTTTTGCAGTGTATTCAATTTGAATAATAAAAATGTTAACGCACTCACTGCTTGTGAATTATCAGGATTTACCTGCACTCGTTCACTAACAATGAACTCGAAATTTTTCAATACCGCACTCGGCGGCCTCGTGCGGTATTGAAATTTCTCGTTAATTGTTAGAGAACTCGTGCAGGTAAATCCCGATAATTCACTCGCTGAGTGCGTTAACCTGTAATTTATTTTTATTGTATACACTTTTCTCTGTCTTGTTAGCAGACTCATGTAGTATAGTAAGACTGGTCAACCTTAATCTATTTACATATTTCTTTTGGGTGTCAAGTATAAGTAGTGTGTGTATTAGTGTGTAGTAGTGTAATACCCAATGTAGACGTAGAATCAAGTAGTAATGTAATGAATTAAGTAACTCGTTAAGTAGTGTAGTAGTGTAATATGCAATGCAGATGTAGAGTCAAGTACTATTTAATGTAATGAAGTAACTTACTAATTAGTGTAGTGGTGTGTGGTGTGTGGTAGTGTAATATACAATGTAGGTGTAAAGTCAAGTAGTATGTAAATCTAAAGTACTTAATATTATTTTTTCTCTCAAGCATCTGAGCGGGCCGGAATCCTAAATCCTGGAATTTTGATTGGCTAATCTTGCGCACGTGGACCGGTCTAGCTTTTTACGATACGGCCCACGGGCGTCCCCCACGGGCCAGATTTTTTTCCCGCTGCCTAAAATTTTCGCTCCTAAAAGTTAGCGGTAATCGTCCAATCTTTTGCCTTCTTTACACATCCATCGACGGTTAGTCAACGCAAGTTTACCTCTGTTCTCTTTAAAAATGGCAAGGAAAGTCACTGTTAGTAAATTCAGTTAAAGTGTTTGAAGTTGCGAGCGGTTTGCTTGGTTGTTTGTAGCTTGGCGCTGTAATGCCGCTTAATCTGTGTTTCCCTCCGCCGTAGAATATGCAGTCAATTCAGTCTCGTTTACTGTTCTGATCGTTGCTGTATTCAGGAGGAATTTCTGAGAATACACTTAACGAATTTCCCCGCTTTCTGCTATTAAAGATTACCGGTGTAGAAAAAGTCTGATTCAAGTGATTTTAAAAGTGACGACTGACAGAAATTGTTTTGTAGTTTAAAACTTCCACACTTCGCACGAATGTTTCACACCGCCTCCTCTTTGAAGAAAAACCATTTTGGAGAAAACTAGCTGGTTAAATAAATGCAAACTAACATAACGTAGTTCAAAAAACTAAGTTGATCATTACTCTAGAAAGTGATCGATTGACAACTGTCTTGGGGTGCGGCAATAAAGAAATAGGGGGAATATACTACATAGAGTATCAGCCGGTGAAGGTTTAAAAAATTTGTTTTGTTAATAAGGGTCGGTTATTGGAGATTTTGTACTGTTCACTTGTAGTTTTTCTCATTATTACATATTGTGTGGATATCAGGATGATAAAACCGTGCAGTGTATGATTCATTTCACTGCAGTGAAATGATATCATACACTTCACGGTTTGAATTGTCAATCAACTAGACTTTAATAATTTGGTTGGACCAGTCGGGTTGCACGTTATATTTTAGCTGACGCCTGGCGTCAAATTGGCGTGAATGCTTTGCAAACTTTCTTGTATTAAAAACTTGTGAATAAAAAAAGATATCAGGGACTTAATATGTTATTATTATTCAAAATTTCATTTACACTGTACGAACTTCTGATTTTCTGATTGGTTGATTTTGTGCCACGTGACCTGGGTTTGACGAAACAACCCGCCTTGACGTCAGTACTCGTGGTGGTAATAGCCCGTGGTGTAAATTCACTACACCACTGTTCATTACACCATGGCTTCGGCTCTGACTCAAAAGTTTGGGACGAATTTTTAGTTCGGCAGTGTAATTCAATTTGAATAA
>JAHPZR010010873.1:27500-38216 GCA_019787425.1 Platygyra sinensis | reverse complement strand
GACCTTTTACATAAGGCACGTTTAGTGAATCTTCTTTACAAATCCACACACAGAGTATATATTTGTGACGAAGAACTAGTCCCTAAATAACGTGTAGAGAGTGTGGAATGTCTTGCAGGCCCACGCCAAAATCTGCACGCGATATTGAATTGCGTACCCCGCGATAGTCCAAACATTCCGCGTGGTTTATTGCGCCAGTAAACCCATAGAAAGAGTGGTTAATGGCTTAAATGAATTATGTCCTTATATAAAAAAGAATGTATTTACACAGATGTCTGTCAATGCATGGTCGCGTTTACTGTCAATACTTCAACAATTTAATAAAATTATAATCAGACCTGTACTTTGACAGGTCTTGTTTATGATTTAATCAGGTTACTGATCTCTTTAACGCCATTCATGAATACAAATGCTTTTAGACTAATCTCTTTTAATGGCCTCTGCATGTATAATAAACCGTAATTATTTCTAATTTAGAAAAGGAAACCATAGAGATCATCCCTTAGCTTAAAAGTGTCATTAGAACTTGTTAATATTAAACAGATTTTGCTCTTAGCAGAAGATACCTATCAAAACAAAGAGATTAAAACCTGGCCAGTCGTTGATATCAGTTAATACGTAGTCTTTCAGAAATTGCATGGATATTTTTATGAAAGTTTTATTTCCCATTTTATCATTTTGTTTCTGAACGAACTAGATCCCAGTTTCCGCAGAATTCTTAACTGCCTTGCAGAGATTTGAGGAACAGAACTGACAAAGTTCCTCGTCGTCATATTTAACAAACCCATAGTAGCACAACCCTACGGAGTTAATCTCAGGTGGAATATATTGTTCCTTACTTTTTACATAAGGCACGTTTAGTGAATCTTCTTTACAAATCCACACACAGACTATATATTCGTGACGAAGAACTGGTCTCTAAATAACGTGTAGAGAGTGTGGAATGTCTTGCAGGTCCACGCCAAAATCTGCACGCGATATTGAATTGCGTACCCCTTGATAGTCCAAACATTCCGCGTGGTTTATTGCGCCAGTAAACCCATAGAAAGAGTGATTAATGGCTTAAATGAAATATGTCCTTATATAAAAAAGAATGTATTTACACAGATGTCCGTAAATGCATGGTCGCGTTTACTGTCAATACTTCAACAATTTAATAAAATTATAATCAGACCTGTACTTTGACAGGTCTTGTTTATGATTTAATCAGGTTACTGATCACTTTAACGCCATTCATGAATACAAAAGCTTTCGTGCAGAATCCCTCGTGCCCAACACCGATGTTTGTTTCCTTAGCTTTAAAATATCTTATTTAGATGGCGCCTGTATGTATAATAAATCGTAATTATTTTTAATTGCCAGATGAAAACCATAGAAATCATCCCTTAGCTTAAAAGTGTCATTAGAACTTGTTAATATTAAATAGATCTTGCTCTTAGCAGAAGATACCTATCAAAACAAAGAGATTAAAACCTGGCCAGTCGTTGATATCAGTTAATACGTAGTCTTTCAGAAATTGCATGGATATTAATTTTTATGAAAGTTTTATTTTCCATTTTATCATTTTGTTTCTGAACGAACTAGACCCCAGTTTCCGCAGAATTCTTAACTGCCTTGCAGAGATTTGAGGAACAGAACTGACAAAGTTCCTCGTCGTCATATTTAACAAACCCATAGTAGCACAACCCTACGGAGTTAATCTCAGGTGGAATATATTGTTCCTGACCTTTTACATAAGGCACGTTTAGTGAATCTTCTTTACAAATCCACACACAGAGTATATATTTGTGACGAAGAACTAGTCCCTAAATAACGTGTAGAGAGTGTGGAATGTCTTGCAGGCCCACGCCAAAATCTGCACGCGATATTGAATTGCGTACCCCGCGATAGTCCAAACATTCCGCGTGGTTTATTGCGCCAGTAAACCCATAGAAAGAGTGGTTAATGGCTTAAATGAATTATGTCCTTATATAAAAAAGAATGTATTTACACAGATGTCTGTCAATGCATGGTCGCGTTTACTGTCAATACTTCAACAATTTAATAAAATTATAATCAGACCTGTACTTTGACAGGTCTTGTTTATGATTTAATCAGGTTACTGATCACTTTAACGCCATTCATGAGTACAAATGCTTTTAGACTAATCTCTTTTAATGGCCTCTGCATGTATAATAAACCGTAATTATTTCTAATTTAGAAAAGGAAACCATAGAGATCATCCCTTAGCTTAAAAGTGTCATTAGAACTTGTTAATATTAAACAGATTTTGCTCTTAGCAGAAGATACCTATCAAAACAAAGAGATTAAAACCTGGCCAGTCGTTGATATCAGTTAATACGTAGTCTTTCAGAAATTGCATGGATATTTTTATGAAAGTTTTATTTCCCATTTTATCATTTTGTTTCTGAACGAACTAGATCCCAGTTTCCGCAGAATTCTTAACTGCCTTGCAGAGATTTGAGGAACAGAACTGACAAAGTTCCTCGTCGTCATATTTAACAAACCCATAGTAGCACAACCCTACGGAGTTAATCTCAGGTGGAATATATTGTTCCTTACTTTTTACATAAGGCACGTTTAGTGAATCTTCTTTACAAATCCACACACAGACTATATATTCGTGACGAAGAACTGGTCTCTAAATAACGTGTAGAGAGTGTGGAATGTCTTGCAGGTCCACGCCAAAATCTGCACGCGATATTGAATTGCGTACCCCGCGATAGTCCAAACATTCCGCGTGGTTTATTGCGCCAGTAAACCCATAGAAAGAGTGGTTAATGGCTTAAATGAATTATGTCCTTATATAAAAAAGAATGTATTTACACAGATGTCTGTCAATGCATGTCGCGTTTACTGTCAATACTTCAACAATTTAATAAAATTATAATCAGACCTGTACTTTGACAGGTCTTGTTTATGATTTAATCAGGTTACTGATCACTTTAACGCCATTGATGAATACAAATGCTTTTAGACTGATCTCTTTTAATGGCCTCTGCATGTATAATAAACCGTAATTATTTCTAATTTAGAATAGGAAACCATAGAGATCATCCCTTAGCTTAAAAGTGTCATTAGAACTTGTCAATATTAAATAGATTTTGCTCTTAGGAAACATCTTTGCGCAGACTCTGCAGAGGATACCTATCAAAACAAAGAGATGAAAACCTGGCTAGTCGTTGATACCAGGTAATACGTAGTCTTTCAGGAATTGCAAGAATATTTTTATGATTCATTTTTAGTACGCCGTCCGTGGGACGACGGAGGACTACTAAGTTTAGAATATTAGAAAAGGAGTTCAATTGGGCGAAATGCTATAGTTCCTGATCGAAATCGTGGCCCTCAGATGTCATTATTTTTGCGAGTTGGACACAATATGATAGCTTACCACGCGGCACTAAATTTTTGCTGGAGTACGTTTCTTTTTTCGAGAGCACGTTTATTTTTGACATTTTTGCGAATCAGCGATTTTGTTGTATTTTGCGTAAACTAATATTTCCGATTGCAAAAGACTGTGTGTTCCTGTTTTCCGCCGAGGCTGACTACTACTATTTTTATGCTGATTTGAGGCTGAAAATACTCTGTGAATATTATTAGTTGAAGTAACTTTGGAGCCAGACTGCAGGCAGTAAAGCCCTATAGGAGACATATAACTTTTTGCAGAAATGCTATTAGCATCGAACAAACGGCCAGTGATCGATGTCTTTGCCATTGTTTGCTGCATGTAGGTTTGCCTTTTAGAGAAAGAAACAAGTTTCTCAACCCAAAAAGCTAGATCCTTTGCAAGATCTCCGTTTTTGGTTCATTCTTACAATTTGGCGAAATTCAGCCTAGATATTCCTTTATAAAATATCTGAGATACTATGCACGCTCCAATTGGCCAATAGAGTTGACAAACCCAAGCTCTATTGTACCGCTAATCCACGGTTGCCAATCTATGGCAGCTCTAAGGGGGAACTATAGAACTCGCAACTCAAGCGATAGCAAATGTAATAAATAGTTTTGCTTTCCACTTGCTGAGATATCAATAACAAATACCTTTTCATTCAACATATACATGGAAATTTGGTGAAAAAAGGACCAGAAGCTTTTAGTCATATAAAACTTCATCTTTTTCCTTCCACGACAAATTTTTTACGGTAACTCCGGTTACACTTGAGAGTAAAATTAAAGAAGTTTTTAAACCATTCTTCGGCGCTTTAAGTGGTCTGTGGAGGACGATGGCAGCTGGGCTTGACTTGTCAGTTGTGGTTGCCAAAAAAAACAGGGAAAATCAGTATTTCTTTCTATTAGAAATTTGGAGTTTAAACTCAATGCATGCATAACACGATGAATGAATTTGGTTTCCACAAGCTTAGCCTTCAAGCGATAATTTTCAAAATTGGCGGAGTCTATACTTTCATTCTTACAATCGCTGTGATTGGTTTATCGTGTCATCAAGAATTTGATGAGAAAAAGCAACTTGATCACAAAAGTATAATAAATTTTCCTCTCATTGACAGTATCTTTTATAGTTATTTCATGAAAGCGTTGAAGCACTCTTCGTGTGGCTTTAAAAGCGCAATAAAAAACTTGGGATGTTGGGACAACATTCAAAAAGCTTGTAAATCACTCGTCTAACGGCTCGTGATTTTCAAGCTTTTCTCATGTTCTCCCAGCATTCCGCGTGGTTTATTGCGCCAGTAAACCCATAGAAAGAGTGGTCTATTGCTTAAATAAAATATATTCTTGTACAAAAAGAGAGTGTATTTACGTATATGTCTGTAAATGTATAGTCGTGTTTACGATCAATACATCAGTTTAATGAGATTGTAATCAGACGTGTGCCTTCATGCGTCTTGTTGATGATTTAATAAGGTGACTCAGCACTTCCACTCCAGTCATGAATACAAAAGCTTTCGTGCAGAATCCCGCGTGCCCGACACCGATATTCGTTTCCTTAGTTTTAAAATATCTTATTTAGATGGCGCCTGTATGTATAATAAATCGTAATTATTTTTAATTGCTAGAAGGAAACTATAGAAATCCGCCCTTAGCTTAAAAATGTCATAAAATCTTGTTAATATTAAACAGATATTGCTGTTACCATATATTGGGTAGTGCAGTTGTTCCAACTATCTTTGCCAAGACTCTGGAGAAGATACATATCAAGTCAAAGAGAAGAAAACCTGGGTCGACGTTGATACAAGGTAATACATAGTCTTTTAGAAAATGGATGGATATCTTTATGGTTTATTTTTTAGTGGGACGTCCGTGGGACGGAAGATTAGTATTAGGGTGAGATTATTAGCTAGGAAAGGTATTGAGCGAAATTAGTGCTAGTTCCTGATCGATAACGTGGTCCTCAGATGTGAATGTTTGTGTGAATTGAGCAAAATATGACGGCTTACGGAGTGGCACTACTGAATAAATGTTTGTTGGAGTACGTTTATTTTTGCTAATGGGCGATTTTTTGCATTTTGTAGAAACTAATTTTTTCGATTGACTGAAGACTAGTTTTTCTTGGGAGGTATTAATTCTTGCTACTTTTGGAAAGTCGCGTTTAATTGAAATTAGCACATTTTCGCTTTTCTTTTTTTAAATTTAAAATGCATGCGATGTGTCAGTGGATAGACCTGAAAGCTTTGTGCGAGAGAAATAGTATGTTAGTAGGTAAAAGAAGTTGACACAGGATAAGACCTGACAAAGGACATTCAAGTCGGCCCTACCGCTCAGTGATGCTTGAGAAAACTGCACGATGTTTAATAGATTTCTACAATTGTATTAATCAAATCCCACTCATTACAAAAAATAGGTAGAAGAAATTGGTAATAGTAGATGCTCTTCTCAATGGAGTGCCTTTCGACTGATCTTTTCTTGTAAATCTTTTTGTTTAAATTCTGAAAGTTTTATTTCGCATTTTATCGTTTTGTTTGTGAACGAACTAGACCCCAGTTTCCGCAGAATTCCTAACTGCCTTGTAGAGATTCGAGGAACAGAACTGACCAAGTTCCTCGTCGTCATGTTTAACAAACCCATAGTAGCACAACCCTACGGAATTAATCTCAGGTGGAATATATTGTTCCTTACTTTTTACATAAGGCACGTTAAGGTCATTCCTCACATTTGCACTGCGCATCCTTTCTTCGCATAATTTATGGCGTCATTTAGCGCGCCCTCGTGCACGCGCAAATTGAAAACATGGCGGATTTGCCTTGATATTGAGCTCTGTCAGTTGAAAAATGGCTATAGCTCACCAACGAGCACGGGCGCCCCAACTTTTGTTCCAGTCATTGCAATGAACTTAACAAAAACTTTGCTTGAGGAAAGACTAATTTGATTTCTATTGCTGAAAATTGAATAAATAACGAAAATAGCAGGTAAACCGTGGTCTTTTCTGCTTTGCCGTATGGTAACAACCATGTCAAAATATTTGGTTGAAACTTTAATCAAGAATTCAGCTTTCTGTCTAAATCAAACTTAAAAAGTTTATTTGTGTCCGCCACAATGTATTGACTCCAGTTCAATGGGTGTTCTCGGTCACACAAATTTAAATTATTACTGGCAATGCGTTCTTGTAGTAAGCATTAGATAATGCCAAAATGGGTCATTTTCAATGGCTCAGTGCTCCTTGATGAGTATGGGACCCCCCTTTTATTTCAAAATTGAAGTTCTCATATGATAAACATAGTGGGCAAAGTTTAAACGAAAATCTGTTGTCAGTTTTATTTCTGAGGAATTACCTTAAGTGGATCTTCTTTACACATCCACACACGGACTATATAGTCGTGACAAAGAATTGGTCTTTGCAACGTGTAGAGAGTGGGGAATTTCTTGCATACTGACTCAGCTTAACATGGTTTGCCTCTCTCCTTTGCATGCTGTTAAGGCCCAAGCCCAAGCCATATTTTTCATACAAAATCTGCCCGTGATATGAAATTGCGTACCCCGCGATAGTCCAAACATTCTGCGTAGTTTATAGCGCCAGTAAACCCATAGAAAGAGTGGTTTATTGCTTACATAAAGTATGTCTTTATATAAAAAGGAGTGTATTTACACAGATGTCCGTAAATGGTCGCGTTTACTATCAATACATCAATTTAATGTAATTTTAATCAGATGTGTGCTTTCACACGTCTTCGCTTCACGATTCAGGTTACTGAGCATTCAGTTTAACGCCATTCATGAATACAGATTCTTTCAGACTGATATCTTTTTAAGGGCGTCTGCATGTATAATAAACCGCAATTATTTCTAATTCCGAAAAGGAAACCATAGAGATCATCCCTTAGCTTAAAAATGTCATTAGAGCTTGTTAATATTAAATAGATTTTGCTCTTAGCAAACATCTTTGCGCAGACTCTGCAGAGCATACCTATCAAAATAAAGCGATGAAAACCTGGCTAGTCGTTGATACCAGGTAATACGTAGTCTTTCAGAAATTGCAAGGATATTTTTATGATTCATTTTTACTATGCCGTCCGTGGGACGACGGAGGACTATTAAGTATAGAATATTAGAAAAGGAGTTCAATTGAGCGAAATGTTAGTTCTTGATCGAAATCGTGGCCCTCAGATGTCAATATTTTTGCGACTTGGACACAATATATGATAGCTTCCCACGCGGCACTAAATTTTTGCTGGAGTACGTTTCTTTTTTCGAGAGCACGTTTATTTTTGATATTTTTGCGAATCAGCGATTTTGTTGTATTTTGCTTAAACTAATTTTCCGATTGTAAATGACCCTGTTTTCGTGTTTTCCGCCGAGGCTGACTACTGCTATTTTTATGCTGATTTGAGGCTAAAAATACTCTGTGAATGTTATTAGCTGAAGTAACTTTGGAGCCAGACTGCAGGCAGTAAAGCCCTATAGGAGACATATAACTTTTTGCAGAAATGCTTTTAGCATCGAACATACGGCCAGTGACCGATGTCTTGGTTTGGCTTATGAAATCTTTAAAATAAAAATATAAAGCTTACATTTCAACCTGTTTTTTTTTTTCGTTTACCAAACAAAAAATGCGTTAAACATTGATAACTCCGAGCTTATTTCCACTAAAAAAGTTTTCAATGTCAAGCTTATTCAGATTTCACGTTAAAGATCTCTTAAAGGAGGCAAACTCACATATAACATTCAGTTCTCCACAGAGAGCAAGCCTGGTCTGAAGGTTTCCTTTATCGCGGAAGACTGACTTCAAAGGACGATATCTAAAGAGAAAAGCAGAGTGCAGTAACGTTTACTGTTTGCACATTTTACATAGTTAGCAGCTAGGAATTACCATGATATCTGTGATTCCATGTACAGACCCCTGGCAACGGGAAGGAAAAGTTTCTTTGTGAAAATCCTTCGCTGTTGCTATGTAGAACGATGAGGCCGCCAGGCTTGAGATATTTTAGGTGGCTAGATAGGAATCACAATAACCATTAACTCTGTGAGTAAACGTTTAAATGTTAATATTTTTGTCACTCTTGATATAGCTGAATTTAGGATGCGCAATTTGATCAATAAATCGTTCGTGATTGTTTACGATTTTGGACCAAAATTGTAACTACGCGGAAAAGTGTCTTAGTCCTTGTAGATTGCACTTAACGCCAAGTACCACTGACCATAAGTAAAAAGACCTAATAATCGCCAGGAGTGTGTTTTCTAAATGATTTTATTAAATTTTTTCGATTTTCCTTTCACTCAGTATCTTGGGATCTTGTGTGTGAAAACTTCAAATCATGTTGGGACAAGCTGCTTTGCTCATCTGCCTTCTCATTGTTGGGACAGAAGCAGGAGGAACGGTAAAAACGACGCTTAAATATCAGTCTGCTTGTTGTTTGTCCCCTTTTGAAAAATTTATTGACGATAAGGAAGTTTCAAAATGTGGAAAAGTTTCAGATACTTGTATTTCTTTGTATTATCTTATCCTTGTTCGACACTACCATTTTCGAGCTACCGTGAATGGCAAACTTTTTTCCGCATTGTTACATGCACGTTCAAGTTTGTCTAGTCAAACTGTTGCGTTTTGAAGGGCTTACACGTCAATGCGGAAAAAAGTTTGCCGTTCACGGTGGCTCGAAAATGGTAGTAACCATTCCATTTGATGAGGCACGAACGTCATTGTGAGCTCTTTCACAGATGGATGTGTAAGCGGCGAACACATTGACCTTGAAATAACAAAGAGAAAAATAACACAGAGATTGCACTGGTCAGAACAGTTTCGAGACAGACGGCAGCAATAAAAACTTCTGCGATACATGCTCCTTGAACGAAAGGAAGATGTATAAGATTTGGAGAGGTTTTTCATTGAGAGTTACAAAACAATCAAAACCGTATTTCTTTACACTGTCTTCATTTGGTTGCTATTAAGAAGACTGCAGGAAACAGTGGGTAAGATTGCAAAAATAACTTTATTCCTGTCGTGAAACTACGAAGGATAATTATAGAATGAAATACACAACTTCCTTGTTACGAGATTAATATTTTTTTACATTATATTACAAAACTCAAATAGTCCAGAATCAAGTTTTGTACCTTAGTACCAGACCTGCCAACTCTTATGGTTCTGCCGTGAGTCTCACGATTTTTTGTCATTTCTAACGGTCTCACTACAAGGCTCCCAATCTCACGGGTTTTTGGGAAAAACCTTTCTGAAATGAAATAAATTAAGTTGCTGAATGAAAATGGAATATTTACGTAGAATACTAGTGCCATAAAGTGTAAAACGAAGAAAAACACTGTACTTACTACTTTTTTGTACCGAGCTGTAATGTTAACTTATCGTTTTTCTCCGCGTCTGTCCGCCATTTTGAAAGGGGATTTGGCCCTTGGAATGAGGTTGATGTCTCTTTCCCTCGGGGAAAAACTAGAATTTTTTTCATGGGTCTCGAGATTTCCTTTACCAGGGATTGGCAGGTCTGCCTTACTACAAATACTAATCAATAGCCACTCCTTTACGCTTTGCCTATGCCTTGTTATTCTTTCAGAAGAATAAATAAGATGTTTTCGTTTACTCCCTAGGTATCAGGACAGATGGCAGGGAATTTAAACAGAGCCAAGATTTACTACAACGGTCAAGGTAGCTTGTAATAACCAGTTATTTCATCATAACTTCATGAAACAGTAAATTGGCTACCCGGCTTAATTTGTTTTATTCAATATACATGCTGGGTAGATGTATATATATTTTTTTTCTAGTAATATGTCTTAATTTTGGCAGAAATCACCGATTTCAGCCCAGACGGAACTTTGCAAGGAATCTCATACGTCAATGGCTTTCTGAAAGTAATTCAGAGTGGAACCTATTATATCTACGCCCAAGCGTTTTTTGAAGCGCTACCCCCGGGACAGGGTCAACGCTTGGCCCTCAATGTAAATGGCCAGGCAGTCTCCTTGCTTCAGAATCCACCCGGACAAGGCTCCCAATACGGCAACCGGTTTACTGGGGTCATAAAGAAGCTGAATCCAGGCGACATTATCTGCTTGAAAGCTCTGTCTACCAGCAAGCTGTGGATGGCAAAAGCACACACCTTCTTTGGAGCCATGAGTATCAGTGTGTAATCGAGTTGCGTAAGGCAACTCACGTGTAAAGCTATGCCATGAGTTTGTCTCGTGAAAAAGGAAATTAAAGTAAGGGAAATAATGGTAGAAGTTAACTGTAATAAGGCATGTTGAAAACAATGAGAAATAAAGGGATTCAAAATCAATTTGTGCCATATATTTAGTGGCTTAATGAAAATAAAATGGGTA
>JAHPZR010010873.1:0-22500 GCA_019787425.1 Platygyra sinensis | reverse complement strand
AAATCCTTTTTAAGGATTTTAGTCATACCAACAGGAAGCAGAATCAACTCTCAAAATTAGGTTTTGCACAAACCGTGGTGCTCAAGATAAGAAAATCCAACGGTTTCCGAGAGCTTTACGAAAACAAGCCAGAAATGGCCGCGCCGAGATTGGAAACGAACATACGGTATTTGTGACGTCATATTTGGCGAGCTTGTTTTCATAACCATAAGAGATTCTGGGGTTTCGACAAAACACTGACCCCCGGTCAACTGACCCCCTACTGACCCCCCACTGACCCCCTTACTGACCCCCCTACTGACCCCCTATAAAATAAATGGGAAAATTAAAATTAAAAAGCCCAGAACTATCAATGAGACCCGATTCAAGTTCATTAATAAATTTAGCTTACCTGAAACTTTCAAGATGGCGGACGCGTTGCAGATTTCCGACTCTCCTTTAACCGTTGAGTGCATATTTTGTTGACGGAAAATCGAGCACAGAATAAGATTAAATATCACCAAATATTGCTTTCGTATGCATTGGGAAATAAAGCAAAAATGAACATGCTCGTGAAAGGATCGCGATGGACTGCTCGTTCCACGAACACGCGCGTAAACCTCAACCGGAAGACAAATTTCATGAGGTAGTTCCAGGCCCCTCGCCTTGTTCTCGTTGGTGCATGAAGTCGTCAAAAAGACCACGGATTCTTCAAGGTAACTCAATCTAATTTAATCATTTTCTTACATAGCTTTTTTGTGCTAGTAATGGCTGCATAATTGTGATTAAAGCCATGTGTAACGTAGTTTGTGCATGCGGAAGGCGAGGAACCTGGAACTACAAACTGCTTGCGATAATGAACTTCCGGTTGATGTAAGCATGTGCGTGTCGCTCGCAGTTAGTTGCGTGCGTGTTATTTTGCCAGAATTTCCTCGCTATTTTATTGCTTAATTTTATTTTCTAGCAGGCACAAATGCCATGCTTGCTGATATTCCAACTTATTCTGTGCTCGATTTTCTGTAACAAATCCTTCAGTCAAATGAGAAGGGAGTCGGAAATCTGCAGCGCGACTGCCATCTTGGAAGTTTCTGGTAAGCTAAATTTATTGTTGAAGTTGAATCGGGTCTCATTGATAGTTCTGGGCTTTTTAATTTTCATTTTCCCATTGATTTTATAGGGGGTCAGTAGGGGGGTCAGTAAGGGGATCAGTGGGGGGTCAGTAGGGGGTCAGTTGACCGGGGGTCAGTGTTTTGTCGAAACCCGAGATTCTGAGACTTTCGAGAAGTCATCGAGTTTGTTTCAAGGTTTTCTGAAGTTTATTGACTAGCCGATGTGTAAAAGAGATGAAGACATTGATTTGTGGTCTGGAAATGTCCAGGTACAGCCGTGAAAGTTCGAACCATTGAAATCAGGCAAAGATTTGGTCAAAATAAACTGGAGTGGATCAGACTTCTAATTAACAAGATGGCGTACGATGGACAAGGTATCCGGTCGTTTCGCCAACGAGTCGTTTCGCCAACGTCTCGTTCGCCAACGTCTTAGGTCGATTCGCCAACGTCATAAGTCGTTTCGCCAACGTCCTACTGGTCAATTCGCCAACGACAGATAGAAGTTACTAACGAAAAAACAAGCTGCTTATTGATGTTTGGAATGCAATCCAGTGATTCTTGGGTGATTCTTGGGTCAAGAAATTTTAAGTCACTGCCAGTTTCGCTTCACTGACTCAACATCAATCAGCATGTTTTTGATAGTCTCAAGCGTTACATCGCGATAATTTTCACAGTGAAAATTGACTGTTGAATACTAAGTCCGATAGATTACGATGTGAACTAACATTGTATCTTTTCCTTTTTTTCAGAAGCAAACCGAGTTTATTTCTTTATTTTGATCGAGTTAGAAATAAAATGGAACACAGTCAAGTAAATAACAACAGCAATTTTAATTACAGTATATAGTATCAAATATCTACAAGCACAAAAAACCTATGAAACCTATTTTTGTTTAAAATCCTGATTGAAACCTAGCTTTATTTATCCGAAAACAATGTATCTTATTTATCGATATTTACAGAGATGTTCTAGTTCGCACGAGCTGGTCCGTTAAGATGAGAACAAGTCTTCAGAAGTTGGGCGGCAGTCTTTTCGTTTTTCTCATACTTTTCCCAGCTTGAAAATAGTTTAGCTTGTATATCCTATCAACAACGAAAGAATCGACCACATGGATTGGTGAGCCTTTCTGAACATGGTGAAAACTACCCTGCAAATATTAGAAATAAAATTAATGAATACAGGTTTTCGTAGAGTGTTTGCCTTGTTTTATTTTGTAAATTGAGTAGATGAGTTGTTTTGTGGGAATTTTAGCATTGAAGCCCATCTTGCTCAGCGGTTTTACATGGCATGTGGGTGTTGTTTTCGTTCTTAGAATTTTAAGGGTTACGGAGTTTTCAAAGGTCAGGAAATCGTCAGCACAAAGAAAAATCAGATCTCTGTGATTTCAACAATGATTTTCTTTATATAGAAGGTAAATTCGTTGAAAACGTATCAGTCGTAAATGGGTGGAAAGTATGCCTGCTTGTGGAAGGTACTTCTACATCTGACATATTAATTTGTGATTATTTCGTCAGAGAAAAGTGAGAGACTTTTGAAACCTGATTACTGTGTGAAACATGACTGACAATCAGTACTGTAGGATTATATATGGAAATAATTTTTAATCTTTCTTTGTGATAGCATTCCCTGTAGTAAAAGCACTTACCTACCATTTAAAATGTGTCAGTGTGTTCTGCTTTCGTGACTAATTTTCTGGTCTTGATTATTACTTTCTTCTCACAATGAAGTGTTATTATAGCTTTCCATTCACACATCAGCTTTAATTTTAAACATCAATTAAACTTTAAGCTAGGCACAAACTAGGGGACTAGTCGTAGGGACTTATCCCTTAGTGTGTACAGACTAGAAAATTGACCAATTTGTGAGACTATTGGTCCCTGGGACTAGTGGGACTAGTCGTAGGGACCAAAAATGTCGTTTTCGATTCAAAATACGAGTACACACTAGGGGATGGTCCTCGAAGCAAGTCCCTGCGACAGGTCCCTGCAACTAGTCCCCAAGTGTGTGCCGACCTTTAGATGACGTAATGCTCCATGCAACAAGTAGGCAAAAGAACAATAGGCAGTGGAAATAACGGCAGTTATTATTCAGGCACTGATCACTCTAATCAAATTAAATGATGTCATTGGTCCACACGCAAAAAGTGCAAAATTTGAATTTCAAATTCACAAGTAGATACATTGGATTCCGTTCAAACATCTTTTCATTTTGGCTTTGAATTTGGTGCATTTGTAAATATAACATATCTTAAACTTACCAATTTTTGATGCGTCAAAAGGCTAACTTTTGATTGGCGCATAGAGCAAAACTAAAATTGTACGGGGGTAGATTTTAGAGGAATGGGGCACGTGTCAAGAAAAAATGTTGATGTCACTTTTATATATTGTTTTTTTCTACGATTTTTCTATCAGCCAATCAGATGCACCGATTTAATTGAAATTAAAAATTATTTTTTGTCATCTTTTAATCGACTTTGCCAAGTGCCTGCCTACTTGTTATGTGGATCAATACTTAAATATGACATACAGTCCGGGCATAAATGTAAAAATAGAGATCTGTTTTTGGTTTCCAAGTAAGCAGACCTCAGGAGAGAGATGCACAAAACAAAAATGTTATCCTAATTCCATATTCTAACAGAACAAAAATAAAACTGATATGAATTAACCCATTGGCGCCTGAAGGGTTATGGTCCACCCCAGCATGTTTCACACAGAAGGACACAAATCCAGACAGATATTAAGTAACTTCTACAGTTTTAATTAGAATAAGATTAGTTAAACATCTAAGGATAAAAATGAGCGAAAAAAGTTTAGACATGCTAAATTACAAATATATAATTTTTTAGGTTTTTAAACAGAGCTTACTGTGCTTGATAAATTGATTGCAAACTCCAAACCAAGGTTCTCTCATGTGAAAAGGCTGTGGATGCTTGTCTCTTAAGGGTTGTGAAAAGAGGACTGTGGTATTATCATTTGTCTCATGATGAGGGCACTAGAGATGTAGATTTGCAACGCATCAACTACTCAGCCTGCTTGCCTTCAGCGGGCAATAGAGGTCAACGGATGATTAGGCAGTAAGGGGGCTTGTAATTAGTACATGCAATCCTTTGTTCCAACAAAAAGTTAACGAGCAATCAAAATTTACAATAGCGTTATAGCATTTCTTACAGCAGGGCCATAGTGAGAAAAAAAATTGACTGAGGCTATGTCCACAGTTAAATTATCTTTCTAACAACAACTTACATTAATATGAAGAGTGATCATCGCAGTAAATTTTCCAATTTAAGCAATAGGAAAGAAGAAGCCTGAAAAAAATCAGGGCTTCAACGGGATTCGAACCCATGACCTCCGCGATACCGGTGCGATGCTCTACCAACTGAGCTATGAAGCCACACATTGGGAGCAAGGTCAATTTATTGAGTTCATATTTTCCCGAGCAGTGAAATGATGTGAAGTATATATGAAATAATTCATATTTGTACTGCGGTTGTAGATGAATATGAAGAGTGATCATCGCAGTAAATTTTCCAATTTAAGCTTAAATTGGAAAATTTACTGCGATGATCACTCTTCATATTCATCTACAACCGCAGTACAAATATGAATTATTTCATATATACTTCACAACAACTTACATTCTACTATAAAAAAAGGAACAACAGAAATGGAAACAAAAATGGTTGAGGTAATTGCCTGAATTTGCCGCATACTGGCTACGGCCCTGACTTAAGGTATTCAACATAGTATCACTTAGGGTTACAAGAGAGAGTTAAAAAAAGATACAGTCATACATAAGCCTATCAATATCAGGTATGAAATCCTAGATAAAAGCACTGGGTACCATTTTTAGCTTTTATTTGTAGGTTTGCTTTAGGATGGCCCAGGCAGGATCGCATCTCTCAGGGATCAATAAAAGCTTGAGCCACATCTAGATTAGTCTCCTTCAGGGCTGGGTTATTCAAAGCCCAATTAAGCTAACCAAGGGTTAGCAGGAATATTAATTTCAGTTTTGTAACTTTTTGGTTAGATAATCTATTCATATTGTTCGCCGTTCAGTTTTGAGCTGTAGTAATCTCAAACTACACCAAAATTTAGAGGTGAAAACATTTGTAAACAAGAAAAAAATAATGCTTCAGTTGAGGCTAACTCCCTCCAGGCTAGTAACCACTCCCTTCTTCCTCAACATAATCATCGCAGCAAAATACGACTAACAGCTGGACTAAGAACGAAAAAAAAATCAAAAATACTCTTGTAAAAATATGTTTTTATTTTGTTCAACTATTAAATGACAATGTTAGTGCTGAAAATCGGTAATTCAAGATGATTTAGTTAGGCTTTTCTTAAATCTCGATAACAAATCACCATGGCGTGAAATCGTTTTACAGAATCATCCGACCGCTGTTTTATTTCCGCTAGACTGAATGTAGAAAATTACACTAGGTATACCTATCGATAGAGTGCCAACGAGCAAATAATTTGTGCTATAATAGGGGGTTTATTAATACAGCATAACGGATTTTTGGTTCTCTTCTGTTGCAAACATTACCGAGAGAAAATTATAATGCGTTTACCGGCCGGTAACGTTCGTCACGCAATCCCTGAATATCAAGAGTTTTGGAATGTATCGCTGCTCGGTCGAACTTTCAGTTCAATATGATGGGCAAAGTCAAAGTGAAAGTGAACACGCTAGTTTGATTGATGAACATGACTCGCTTAATTCTGTGGCAAACAGATCCGATTTGTGTTTTGAGCACTGGATTCGACTGCATGATAAACACACTCGTTCAGTTCTGTTCGGAAACACTGCCGACTGAACATTCAGTTCGATATGCTAGATTTCAACACTGGA
The DNA here is from genome assembly GCA_019787425.1 of Platygyra sinensis. Taxonomy (NCBI): domain Eukaryota; kingdom Metazoa; phylum Cnidaria; class Anthozoa; order Scleractinia; family Merulinidae; genus Platygyra; species Platygyra sinensis. The sequence continues at coordinate 16,564 of JAHPZR010010873.1, read as the reverse complement.
TTTGCTATAGTGGTTCGACTGGTGAACACACTCTTTCCAAAAAAGCTGCCCGATGGAACTTTCAGTTCGATATAGGTAAACAGAGAAGGAATACACTGTTTCGATTCATGAACATGCTCGTTCAATTCTGTGGTGAACACGCTGGTTCCCCGCTGGTTCGGTTTCGTGTCGATTTTGTGTCTTGGATTTGCTCTTGTCTAACAGTTTTCCTCAATATTCGAATTAAAAGAAGAGTTTTGCAAAGGGTACACTCCCCAATAGCGAAGCGCGCGAAGTCTAAAAATAGAATGCAAATGCGAGACTCAGTCGGCATAAGCTTGTTCTGAGGGAAATACAGGGAATGTAAGCGAAATTTTTGTTTCACAAGTGTTGTAGGAACACCAGCTTTTGCTCTTAAAGAAATCTTCAAAATCATCCACCATTCCAGTTTGTTTGTCTGAGTCTTGTCTGAGTCATGACGTCACTCGCGCGCTTCGCTATTGAACTTTCATTTCGATAAAGTGACGGAGGAAACACGGTAGTTCGATATGTTCTGAGACTATGAAATTGTTCACAGTTGGATAAACACTCTTCCACGAGACAACTCTAGATGTAACGCGCCTCCTGATTGGCTAAAAGCTACAATGGCTCGAATGGTTCCGTCCTTGCAATTGGCTCAAACTGAGCCATTGTTACATCTTACACTTACACTTACACTTACACTTTCAAAGGCCGATCGAGAATTTTTTTGCACAAGCAATTCTTCGCGCGGCACTATTCTCTGCCGCCTCGCCAGCCGAGCGTCTTCGCTCGGCTGGCTCGTTGGCAATTAATTATCTGAAAATTCAAACTTGATATAAGAAAACACAGCAATAGCTTTTATATATAGCGACTTATCCTCGCTCTCTGCTCGTCACAATATGGCTGCCGAACACAGCATTCCTTGCTTGCAGAGCGTTTGTTCGCAGGGTGTTCGTCGTCAATACATGGCTTTACAATTACGACATTTGGAACAGCTTCTCTGTTTTTGTTTTTGAGATTGAACTTGAAAACCAGCCAAGCCATGATGAAACACATTGCTCCAAGAGGTTTCTTCTGAAACGTTTGCTGACAGCAAGAAGACGAGATGTAGCTATATGGCCAGATGATTCGAGATGATTAAAATGGTGGGGAGCAGGGATGGCGCAGTGGTGAGAGCGCAGTGGTGAGAGCGCTCGCCTCCCACCAATGTGGCCCGGGTTCGATTCCCGGACCCGGCGTCATATGTGGGTTGAGTTTGTTGGTTCTCTACTCTGCTCCGAGAGGTTTTCTCCGGGTACTCCGGTTTCCCCTCTCCTCAAAAACCAACATTTGACTTGATTTGTGTTAATTGTTAATTTCAATTTACAGTGTCCCCAGTCAGTGCTTCAGCGCTAGAATGTCCAGACACTTAAATAAAGTCCCTTTCCTTTCCTTTTCCCTTCTTCTATCAATACTATCCCCGTTTTAACCAATGTGAGCTTTTCCCTACAACATTTCTCATATTCTACAGGGAGTAACAAGTCTCATTCCATAGATTTTGAACGACTGCTACAACAAAAACACCCATGATTGCTGTGTTTGCTCTCTGTTCTGAACGGGAAGCTCACCAAATATGACGTCACAAAATCCAGTTCTGACAATTTTCCGACGTTCCTACGAACCGTTCCGTAAGGCAAAGAAAAAGGGCCATTTTCAACGTCGAATATCTCGGCGATGTTTTAATGAAATCATGTAAAACTTTGGATTATGATTATTTCGATTACAATCTTTTTTATTTTAAGTCAAAATCAAACCAGACCCAATTTTGTTGCATTTGACTTTTAAGAAATTTTCTAGACTAAGAGCCTTCTCTTGAGTTCTGCAGATCCTAACACCTAGCAGGTTAGCATAAATGACGAGTTTTCTTGCTGATCAAAAAAGGCTTAAAGCCTAATACTATTGCTGGAGTAAAATTATTGGTTATATTTTCATAATTTGTTGTTTTCCACTGTTTGAGTTCTTGCCAAAAGATAGAGGTTATACCACAGGACCAGAATAAATGAAACAAACTTTCTGCCTCAGTCTTACAGAAGGTGCACAAGTCACTTTATTCCTATTTTCTTGAGAAAGGAATTCGTAGCAAGTCTTCTATGTAAAAGTTTAAATTGAAAGATGATTAGTTTAGTGATTTTCGTACATTTAAACGGAAGTAGGTAAACCGACTTCCAGTCAATCGTTTCATGACTTTCAAGTTCACAATCAGCCAGCCATTTTTCTTGGCTTCGAAGGGTTTTTTTTGCTTTATAGTAACCAGCCTTTCATAAACAGCCTTATTAGGCTTTTTGGCTTTTAAGAAGCTTTGTAGAAAGCTTTGAGAGGATGTAGTACTAAGTGACCGGCTCTCTCTTAAGGATTTTAATGAAGATTTTAGACCATGAAGAACTAAAAGGTTTGTTGTAACATTGTATCGTTCCTGAAGCTCACGAGAAGATAAAAAGGTATTCGGGTCTTTAAGAAGGTCTGTAACGTGCTGGATACCTTTACAGCTCCACGATTTATAATATACCGGTCTGTTGTCGATTCGTATGACAGAATTGTGCCATAGAGGTAGTGAAAGAAAATGGTCAGTAGAGTTCACATTCGCCTCGTAGCTTATCTCTGACCAAAGTTGTAAGATTTCCGTAGTAAAGGCATCTGTTGTGTTGATAAATCAAGATAAGTTATGTCTATTAAGGTTTCCTCTGAAAACGACTGGGCCGCCATAGTGTTGTAATTGCCAGTCAAAAAAAAGCTTCCGCTTGCCATGATTTTCTGGATCAAGATACTTCTTAACCCACGTGGATTTGAGAGCTTTGTTAAAGGATATTAAATCTATCATTCGTAGGCCACCTTCTGAGTAGTCGCTAATCATTGTGTTTCGTTTGATCTTATCTCCCTTGCCATTCTATAAAAAGTTGAAAATTTTAAAATTGAACGACACTTGCCTGGAAGTGGAAGTTCGATGATAATTCTACCGATCTGTACATTGCCCATAAGATTCCATGAGATATACGCTGCGCATGTACCGATCACCTTCCAACGCCTGATGGTGCCAACTGCCTCAAACCTAAACCTCAATGCAGGTTACACTCCCTCTCTGGGAAGGGAGGGATGGGCATGTAATCTCATGGTCAGTCTACAGATCGGTAGAATTATCATCGAATTTCCACTTCCAGGTAAGTGTCGTTCAATTTTAAATTCTACCTCACTGTTTCGTGACCTGAGATTCCATGAGACGTCAAAGCCAAAGTTGATACATCAGGGAAAACAAAAATGTGCCAAACGGCAACTAACAAACACAATAAATAGATCTCAACCCATTTATTACAAGGTTCTCAAAAGGAGTCATTACAGTGTCAAAATAGCCTCCTGAAACTGAGAGGCACTATTCTCTGAAGTGTCCAAATTCTTGTCATAACAAATGGCAAAAGTTTGAGCAGAGGACCACCCAGCTTTGCTGAGAATCTCTTGAATAGGAACCTGTACCCTATGGGCAGCAGACATTGAAGCTGCCCTGGTGCTATGTGCTTTATCTAAATTAATCCCAGACATTTGCATGACAGTTCTTATCCACCTACTTATGGTGTCTCGCGATATGAGGTTTATGAGGTTTCTCAAAACTGTTCAAGAGTTGAAAACCAGTAACACAAAGAGTCTCGGTTCTCTGAAGGTACTCTTTTAAAGTAGAAAAAACACAAACTTTCATCATGAGTATAGGCCTTAAGAACCAGAGGTTTTACTTGTGTCCTTGGATTAGACTGCTTGAGAGGCTTATTAAAGGGAAACTGACGGCAAAATTAGTGCATTTTTTTATGTTCTCTATGCTTTCCTTATACATGGAATAATCAATATCTGCAAAAATTTTGAATCTATCAACAAAGAGGAATTTACTAATTTTTTTTTGTTCGCTCATATCAGATCGGATAAGAGAAAAACAAGCCATATTGCGCTTGCAAAGCAAGACCCTTGGAAAACCCAAACTGCCGGTATAATGTCTCGAAGAAATGTTATATGTTCAGAAAAGAGTAGTTATGAAGGAAAAGTATCCAAGAAAAAAAGTGAAAAAACCTTATATAATTTTTTCATGTTGATGTAATCCAAGGAATCTCCTTACTAAAATGACCCTCAAGGTCATCCACTTTGGTCACTGTGAAGCTATTGTTACTACAATAATGTGTACATTTGGCTAGAATTCACATAATAAACCTTGATTGTAAATTGCATCTTTATAACACGTTACGTCGCTATTCTCCATTATCTTCAGCAAATTTGTGTTGTTTTACATGCCTGACTAAACTTTTCCAGTTGTCCTTCGAAAAGACTTGCTCGAGAACCAGATCACTTTTCACTCGTCAGTTTAAAAGCGGAATGTTCGGCTTTTGCAGAAACTGGCAATCGACGACTACTAGCTGAACTTGAACCTTTGTTTTTCAGTTTCTTTATTTATATCTTTTAAACTATTGTCGGCACCCTTGGGCTTTAGCTTTAAAGGTCAGTGTATTTTCTGTGAAGAGAGTTGTACAATTAAAAAAGACAAAAAAACACCCGGATCGATGGAGGAGAACGGTCCTGTGCAGAACTGCTTTTGCAAGTCCAGGCAAGGAGTAGTTTAAAGAATCTATCCTTAAGGTATGTGATCAACGTAAAGGAAATGTAGCAGAGCAGGTGAGATTTCGTGTGGAGGGAGCTTTGAGTGATATACATACCGCAGATGCCCGTTATCATGTGGACGGCATGACAAATTCCATGTCGCCTTATTCCATAGCTGCCGAACCCAAAACGCGAGCAAGGTAAATGTGAATGAAGATCCAACATTTGATAGTGTTACAGAAGAAATATTCAAAGACAAATCACGCTCGTGGAACTCAGTTCAGCTTCATCATCTGTACCAACTTGTCGGAGGAAAAATTCTTTCTCGGAGAGCATATCGATGAAGGTCAAGACCATCGCTGATTTATTAAACCGCGCAGCCGGAGGCTGGGCGGTTTCTTGCTCTGCCTTCGGTTTTTTTTTAAACCGCGCAGCCGGAGGCTGGGCGGTTTCTTGCTCTGCCTTCGGTTTTTTTTTTTTTTTTTTTTTTTTAGTCATGTCGGTGACTATATCCAAACCTCCGCGGATGATGTCATTATCAGCCAATTACAGGCCATTTCTCAGTTCTTTTCGTCATATCCCCCTCAGGAGGGTTTTGTCAAGTTAGCGAATTAACTGTTTAGACAAAAGAATGGCCGCCGACGGGAAAAATGTTTATTTGGTCAATCTTGGGCCAAAATCCTTCGGCGATGGGCGCAGGACATTTGCAAGGATAAAGCATCTAATTTGGTACCAGCTGCTAGCTACTAAGGCTGAAATTATCCAGAGTTAAGCTGTATTTTCGTTTTGCGTGCGAAACAGAAGATTTCGTAATCTGGAATTTTTGTTTCTGTTTACTTTCGAAGGGAATATTCAATGCGCTATAAAGGTATTACTTCTGGCCATGGATCACGCTGACGGTGATAAATGTAAGATCGTGTTTACTTCGCCAGAAGCTATGATGGAATTTTCTGGGGAAAAAAGTTAAAACTTAGCCTTTTATCATGTTTTAAAGCGCTCGTCATAAACCCTTTTAACATATGTAAATTGATAGTCGTTTGATAGGTCAAGGTATTTTTTCCTCAGACATAAACAGAATTCTCCGATTACAAGTCACGCTAGGCCCGCTTCAGGCAAAGAATGTTTCCATATCTCAAACTGCCCTCTGCCTATTCACGTAGACTCGCATGAAATTTCTAAGTTTCTTGACACAGAGACTTAGTTTCTGCTCAACAAATATTGTCAAAGTGCAAGTCTCTTCAATTTTAAAGGGAAAAAAAAATTAAAAAAATTTCGTTGAGACGAAGTGGATTTGAACCCGGGACGCTAGCTCGGCAATCTTCCACTCTAACCACTAGACCACCGAGTATGGAGCGCACGCTCCGCAATCCATCAGAAGGAGGTCATCTCGGGACGACTTCCGATGATGAAATCCGAGGTCGCCCGAGGTCGCCATTGTATTGCAAGCCCGTAATTAACATTTTAGACATCGAAACTAGGACACAAAGTGTTAGAAATCGGCCTTCGTTTAAAAACGTTTTAATAATGAAATAGATGTATCTTTTTTTTTTATTTTGGTCAGCAAAACTTGCTAACCTCCTTTTCGCGGATGGCTGATCACAGCTACAACGTCGCGAAATCACGCGGCAATCTCTCAAAAGGAGGCTATCGAATCACCGGAAATGGAAAGGTTCTGGTTGATTAAATATCAGACAAAGGACAAAATTTGCAAATAAAGGCGGGAAAATTGCGGTGACCTGTTTCGAAAATTCAATGGCTTACCTCTCATAGAGTCTCTGGACGTATTTGTTTTCTATTTCTATTTCTACGTGGTTTGGAGGACAAGGTTGTCGTTTCGCGAATGGCAAGGAATATTAATCTGCACGCAGCAGGGGCACCCAACGACAATTTTCGGAAATATATCTGTTCGGAAGACGATTTGAGATCTAGAATTTTCGGAACATTTTTTGTAAAATTTCTTGCTTGCCTGCTTCTCCTAAGATTTTCGAACATCTAAAATATGGTATAATTGCCTATTTTTAACGGATTTTTACCCTAAAAAGGTCACCTATACTTTTCGGGAGCCTTTTTTCTGGCTGAAATTTTCGAAAAGGTAAGTTTTGATCCCTGTAATTTTCGGATCACTAGACTTTCAGCTAGGAAATCCGAACAGATGAAAAATGTTTAGGGGATAAAAATGTGCCTATATCTACCGTTTAAATATCAAAATACTTTCAACAATGCTATGTTTTAGTGGTTTTGAACTATATTGGTGTTGGGTGCCCCTGAGGCAGTGAGTTCTTTGTGTTGGCAAACAATTTTCTATATTCTACATTCGTTTTATTATTACAAATTCTAGTTGATTTGATATTCCCAAATTTTAGTTGATTGAACGATTTTAGTGTGATTGAAAAGGAATTACTCCTTGCAAATTATTTGGCGTGATTTTGCCGTTTGAAACGTGATCTGTGTTGTTTCACATTAAGGCCAGATTGTTACCAAGCAACGAACACGTGCCAGGAAAGTACAGTTCAGTAAAGTACACGTGCTCTTAGTAAATTACCATATGTCGTGCAAGTTGGAAAAGTTCATCGTGGGAACTTTTCCACATGCTAATCCCTTGATCCGTTTGTTTATATTGCGAAGTTATTCATTCCAGATCGACTTAAGGGTTTTTAGTCGAAATTGTAAAGAACTATTGTTCTGTGCAATCCTGGTAAACTAATTAGTTCACGTTCTCATTTTTACTCGGTGCTTGAGTAATGGTCTGGTCACTCTTTTAGGTTGTTAACACCAGTAAGTGTAAACTGTTACTTCAAGTGTAAGCGATAGCTGAACTCTTCTGGTCTTTTGACCAGCACGAACTGTGGAGCATTTGGTTCCATTCAGCTTTACGAACAATGGAACACTTTAATTAATTTACTTATTACCGTAATATATTTACTGAGTTAATCCTACCGCCTTTGTTTTATTGAAACGATATCATGAAAACAGATCACGTTTATAAAATATAACTCGTCCAGGTTCTGCAATGTTCATGATTGGTATGGAAAGGAACATATATTTAAGTTCATTTTTGGTAACCTTTCAAATGAACCGTCCAGTTTGAAGGTTACATAGGTTTTCCTAGCCAAACGAGCAACATGGTTAGGGCGGATTAAAAGAACGCCGCCACCGATAAGCTCCATTGCATTTCCAAAGCAGCGTAGTTTAACCAATCGCAAAACGACGTGTAGTTCATCTTAACCAATCACAGAGCGTTGCAGGACAGGAAGATGCTTTATGATAGCGTCGTTCGAGCTGTAAAGTGAGATTAGTAACTTGAAGCCAGCCGAGCAACATCTATTAAACTGAGCTGAGACGAGAAAACAGAAGTGAAGTCCCTTTACTGAAACCCCCGAACAGTACCAAAATCTGCCTCGTGACAGATATCTGGTGGAGTACAGCCCGGGCAACACGATCAACCAAGTACCTCTCGCATCAAGCAGGATTACCATTAACGAACTGTGAGTTTTCTCCGCTCCTAATAATGTTAAATACGAGATTAAGGAAAACCAAGCCAAACCCTAAGTAGCGGGACCTTTTAGGCGGATCCGTTAGTACGGAAACGCGCAGGTCGCGAGCTAGAAACAGTTCTTTGAGAACTTCGCGTTGTAGTTATCCGACCCATGTACTTTGATTGCATTGCCGGTTGATTTTCTCGGTTTAATTAGTCGGTCTTGTGAACGCGTTAGATCAGAGGATATATGGACCACGGACGTTCGACGGGTTCGTGTAATTTACACTCGCTGAAATTTCACTGTTGTTAAGAGACACGTTTAAATTCTTTCTGTATGGTCTTTCGAGATTTTTACTGTTTTGAGAAGTACATTTCACTCCTCGAGTCTCGGTTACTCCAAATTCCATTGCTGTGAAGGAACACATTGCTTTCCTTGCCGAAATAGTTATAGTGCTCTTGCATTTCTGTGAATCGTATACGACAAAATTTTTCCACCCTGTTGACTAGACGCAAAGCAAAATCAATTTTCGCGCGCAACGCTGGAAAACCAAGCCAGGACGAGGAATTTTGCGACGGCCACTGCCCAGAAAGTTTGTTTCCCGCCCAAAATTTTTTGCCCGCCCCGCCCAGCGATAATTTAGGCCCCTTGACGGACACCGATCAGTCGGAGCTCCCATCACTAGAGCCAGACCAAACTCTCGCGTTCGATTCAAATTTTGCAGCCCAAACCAAGAGCAGCGAATTGGAATTTTCCGTAACACCTCCGTTATCGCCAGCTTCTCACCTATCCGATAGCTCGGACCAGAGTTCTGTTATTTTTGACCTCTCGCAAGTTAATTCTCAGTTAGACCTTTCTACCGAAGCCACGATGAATGTAGAAGATCTTGCAAAAATTTTAACTCAGCAAAATAGGGAACTGACCGAACATTGGGCTGAACATATTTCCACGCTTTCTAAGTCCTTTCAAAAATCGCCTGTCACGCCCACGTTTCCTAGCAACAATAGCATCCCTATGCCGAAATTTTCGGGTGACGCCCATGAAGATGTTAATGAATTTTTAACAAACTTCAACCGAACTGCGGTTTTTTACCACTTAAACCCAGAAAGGATGGCCGAGGCCCTACCACTGTTCCTCACTGGTAGCGCTAGTATATGGTTCAACACTACACCCGAACTAAAAGGTAGAGGTTTTGATATTCTCTCGGAGGCGCTTAAAAAACAGTTTCACTCCGACTCAGATGTTTGGCTACTTCGGCAACAATTAAATGACACCAAGCAATTACAGACCGAAACTGTTAGTGCGTTCGCAGCTAAAATTCGTCGCCTCTGCCAACGAATAAATTTACCGCGCTCGGAGTGTGTGAATTATTTTATTCAGGGTTTGCAACCCCACATCAAAAATTATGTTCTCCTCCAAAGGCCCGGCACCTTCGAAGACGCTGAGATGCATGCTAGGCTAAAAGAATCGCTGCCTGAACAGGCACCTGCTGATCGAACTGACGAAATTTTGCGTGCGCTGGCGCAATTACAAAAAACCACTGCTGATAAGGTAACACCACCGCTCGCAGCTTACGGTAATTACCCAGCCAATCCAACTCAGACCAGAGACTCGAGCGACTCCAAATTGCCAGACAAATCAGAGCTCGAACGCCTGATTACACAGTGTCTCCGTCAGGAACTCCGTAGGTCTCGCGACTCGCGCTCCACGGGTCAAATCCAACGCGGCAGGCGATCCTTCGATGGTAGGCCCATTTGCGATTTTTGCAACAAACCAGGACACGTGATGGCAGTTTGCAGACAACGACAAAATCGTGGTCGCGACCCCAGAATTCCATTTCCTAATAGGCAGTCAGGACCAAATCATACCTTTAGGAGGGATCAGGAATTTCAGCGTTCCACATCGCGCCAGGCTTTAAACTAGATCCGATCTCTCCCGCACGGGAACGAGGAGAGATCGCTAGTTTTGAAAAACCCATTGTTGAAACCGCACGAAATTACACATTGCAGTTGTTTGACTCCGCACCTAAAGCCAGTGATAGAGACTCGGCTGCGGCCACAAATTCTAAAATTACTTCACGAGCGGAGTATGAAAGTGTGCTTCCATTACTTGATTTAAAAACGGTTGACGCTTCTGTCCCAAAAGATGCTTTAGCTGCTACCGCGCTAGTTAGTAATTATTCTACGTGTACACGGGGTGGTGATACCCTCAATCAAATGTCATCGTTACCTCCTTCTGATGCAGTCGAATCACCTTCGCCTACGTTCCCGGGTAGGCCAATGGTGCGTTCTTTCATAGATGATAATCCATCAAAACCAAAATTTTATGCTGTCCGTTCCAAACAGTTGGCTCAGCGGAAGCTCCAAACAAAACCCGAAACAGAGGAAAATTCATCATTACCGCAATCTAGTGCGCTTCCAAATTTATGCGCTCAGTCAGTTAGTTTTTGTGCGGAACCTGTTTCCTGTTTATCAAATAATCCTACCGAAGCGGTAGCAGAAATAAATACAATGAGCAGCTGTGCGCACGAATTTGATTGGCGAGATCTTGACACTGAAGTCTTTAAAGAGGAAGTTACAATTGATGAAGAAATTACTGGGTTTTTGCAGAAAGAGAACCAATTTGTAATAAATCTCAAAGAGGTTGAACGGAATGCGAAAGTTAAACGGCAAGTCCCGAGTATTTCCCAAAAGAGAAAATATTCCCAAATAGAGCCCCAAACAGTTGTTACGCGATCATTTACTAAGGGAGATTTTTCACCGCATTATTGCGGTTCAGATACAACTACGCGTGTCGATGATATAGTTTTCCCGGGACCAACACCTCCCCTGCAAAATATTAATGAAGTTTCTCCGGTTGTGTCCGAATTAACACGCTCCTTCACCTTAGAAACGAGTTTCGAGATTATAGCGCCAATAGTTACTGTTGATGTCCCCAATAAGGCTTTCAGCGTATTTGACAAATCCGACGTTGCTGTATCGCAAGTCACTTCACACACTGCTGTAGGAGTTTTCGTTCAAAATACATCGAAGGGGGTTCCGGCTCAACATCGGTCGCAGTGGTATATCACATTTGCTAGTTGCGTGGTCCCGTTTTTATCATTGCTTTTCACAACCCTCACTTTTCTGCTCCAAGTAACTTGCAGTAGGTTTTACGATTTGGACTTGTACGTTTCTCCCACAGAAGGAAATTTTAGACAAGGAAGTATATATTCAACGCAAAGTTTTCTTCACAAAGCAGTTCCTGCTGACAGCGGAGCTAGCGAAACGCTATGTCAATCAGAGATACAAGGCTTGTTTACAGAACGCGCTCATATCATAGCTACCTTGACAAAGAACAAAATTCCACTCCAGGCACTCCCAAACAGTACTTCGGTGCAGGGGAATATTTGTGGTAGCAACTTAACATTTCTAATTGACACGGGGGCTTCTGTAACCGCTATTAAAGCTAGTATTTTTCAACAAATTCCAGAAGACTTCCGTTTAGATCTCACCCAGGCCCCCATCGATTGTCTCCGTGCAGTAAGTGGTGCCGCTATGCCTGTCATTGGATCTACACACATCCCTTTTGAAATCGCTGGCGAGAAATATCCATTTCAAGCATTGGTTATAGAGTCACTGACCTATGATGTAATTCTAGGGCGCGATTTCCTAGAGTTTTATAAGGCGAAAATCGATTTGGAGGACCATAAGCTTTTCCTTCACAACGACCCTTTAGCTCCAAATAGCTCTGTTGAGGCAGCTGAGGCCACGGAGGAAACTGTTTGTGGTATTCATGCACAGAGTAGCTTCATTGTGCCACCAAATTCTGAAGTTCTAGTTCCAGGAGATCTCGCGCTACCACACTCAGAACACGACGTAGGTATTGTAGTACCACGCGTAGAATTGACTGAGCGCTACCAAATTGCAGGAGCTTGTGAATTAGTCAGAGTTTCCGCTACCAATTCGGTTCCAATTCGACTTCTCAACCCCACGACACAGCCTGTCCGAATTTACCGTAGAACACGATTAGGCCAATTCTCCTTAGTTCCATCGGACATCGCAACCTTTCAATTACTCCAGGCGGAGCAGGAGGCTGAAAAGGAAAGGGAGGTTCCCACGGCTGTTGATACCGACCCATCATCACCTCTTGATATTAATACTGAGGGTTTGACAGATGACCAACAAGGGCGCCTACGTGCCCTGTTGACGGAATATGACGACATCTTTGCCTATAGCCCAGACCAATTAGGACGTAGCTCCGTGGTAAAACATACAATTGACACAGGGGTTAATCCGCCTATTCGCCTTAGGTCCTATCGCACAACACCAGCCAATAAGGAAGAAATAGAGAAGCAAGTAAATGAGATGCTAGCGAATGACGTCATTGCGCCCTCGGTATCTGCTTGGGCAGCCCCAGTAGTTCTTGTAAAGAAATCGGACGGTACGATGCGCTTTTGTGTCGATTACAGACGCTTAAATGCCGTTACAAAGAAAGATAGCCATCCTCTCCCACGAATTTCGGAAGCCTTAGACGCATTGGGGGGTGCCCGCTGGTTTTCAACCTTAGATTTACGATCAGGGTACTGGCAGATAGAAATGGCTGCTGACTCAAAGGAAAAGACAGCTTTCATTACACACAACGGCTTGTACGAATTCAATGTTCTGCCTTTCGGGCTCTGTAATAGCCCAGCTACCTTCCAAAGGCTTATGACGCACGTTCTTCGAGGCCTAGAATGGGACATTTGCTTAGTATATATCGATGACTTGATCATTTTTTCCCGCAATTTCGAGGACCATTTAAAACATTTGGAGGAGGTATTCAAACGCCTCCGTGAGGCAAATGTGCGCTTGAAACCTAGCAAGTGTCACTTTGTCAAACCTCAAGTAGAGTACTTGGGTCATGTGGTATCAGCAGAGGGCTTGAAACCTAACCCAGACAAAATCCGCGCGGTAAAAGAGTTCCCGATTCCTACAAACACCACCGGCGTTAAAGCATTTTTGGGATTATGTAACTATTACCGACGTTTTATCAAGGGCTTTGCTCAAATTGCCTCACCACTGAACAAGCTGACAAGCAAGCACGTAAAGTTTAAATGGGATGCAGATTGCCAAACTGCTTTTGACACCCTTAAAAGTGCACTTGTTTCGGCCCCGATCCTCGCTTATCCTGATTTCAATCTCCCTTTTCACTTGTATGTCGACGCAAGCCAAACTGGCATAGGAATAGCCTTGGGACAAATTATAGAAGGAAAAGAAGTAGCAATTGCATTTGCCGGGAGAGACCTTAATAGAGCAGAGAGAAATTATAGTGCGACGGAGCGCGAGGCTTTGGCTGTAATCGATGGAATAAAACGGTTTCAACCGTACTTGCGTGCAAAGAAATTTGTAATTCACACAGATCACAATGCACTTAAATGGCTTATGTCAATTCAGGATCCGAGCAATCGTATCGCCCGATGGACACTTTTGATTCAGCAGTTTGATTTTGATATTGTCCATAGACCGGGAACAAGCAATGGCAATGCCGATGCATTGTCACGACGCCTTTATGGCACGTGTAGCCTCAACGCCCTCGAGCATGTGGGTGTCAAGACAAAAGAGATTTACGATTTTCAACGTCGGGACAGCGATCTCGCTGACATAATAGACTATTTGGAAAATGATCAGTTACCGCACGATAACGTAAGAGCGAAACGGGTATTACTATCCCAGGACATTTACTTTCTCGATGAAAATAGTCTTTTGTACCACCTCGATGTAACTCAGAAACGCGCTCGTAAAGGGTGCCATGCTCAATTGGTACTTCCCCCTCCGTTACGTTACGAAGTTTTAGTGCATGCGCATGACGATTTGTCCGGTGGACACTTAGGTACTTTCAAAACCTACGAGAAGTTAAGAGACCGATTTTATTGGAAGGGGATGTACAAGGATGTAGAGCATTGGGTTCGGTCATGTCAAGACTGTGCAACCCGTAAGAACCCCCGAAATAAGTATCATGCACCACTTTTACCAATTCCAGTAGATGCTGCTTTCTCGCGCCTAGCGGTCGATGTACTGGGGCCATTACCAATTACTTGGTCTGGTAATCGCTACATTGTCGTATTCACAGAATACTTAACTAAGTGGCCTGAAATCTTTGCTGTAAAAAACGCAGATGCAGTGACCATTGCGCGCCTTCTCACTAGTGAAATAATTCCCAGACACGGGGCGCCTAGGACGCTGCTTTCAGATCGCGGGAAGAATTTTCTCTCCACCCTAGTGTTGGAGGTATGTAAACTGTATAGCATCAAAAAGCTGAACACTTCGTCATATCACCCACAAACGGACGGACTTGTGGAGCGTATGAACTCCACTCTATGCCAAACCCTTTCCATGTTTGTTAGTAAACATCAAAAAGATTGGGACGTTTTCATTCCAGCTGCTCTTACAGCTTTCCGGACTTCTCCATCGGAATCAACTGGCGAGAGCCCCTTTTATTTGCTGTATGGGAGAGAACCGACGCTCGCAATGGACACGAGTCTGTTGCCGCCTACCGACCCCGCTAGTTCAATTGCTGAACATCGCCGTAGGATTGTAACGCAAATCGAGCTAGCACAACGAATCGCGAAGGAAAACATCATGCGAGCGCAACAAAAAATGAAAGCGTTCTACGATAGACAGGCTCGCGATCCCACTTTTATCGAGGGACAGAAGGTTTGGGTCTTTACCCCTAAAACTTACAAAGGGTTATCCAAAAAGCTCCTCCATAATTATCACGGCCCGTACAGGGTTGTTGAGAAACTTAGCCTGGTACACTATCGTCTACGCACCTGCGGAAATAAGCCAGTTAGCACGATTGTGCATGCGAACCGGATGAAACACTTCGTAGACCCTAATGATAGGCCAATCACTCCCCCAGAGGACATTGTGGAAAGCGAGCCATTTTTGCACCCCGATGACTTACCTGCAGATAGTTTTGCACCTCCAGAGGTGCCTTTCCCGGGGGAAAATCCTACACAGGGAGAAGAAACGCTTCACCAAAACCCGTCGCAACCACAATTGACGGACCCTGATACTAATTCTGCCAATTTGATTGATGGTGAAACAATTTTTAATGCAGAACAGATACTTGAATCTCGAACAAGGGAAGGTCAAACTCAATACCTCGTTAAGTGGGCAAACTACCCATTTCAGAGGCAACCTGGGAACCAGAAGCCAATATTCTAGATAATCGGCTTATAAAGGAATTCCAATCTCGCCAGCGCGATCGTTAATTTTCATGTTTTCTTTGTCATAGACTGTCTGGACTATCAAATGGAAACACCACCTTCTCCCCGCATTATGGTCTTGGGACATTCCTTCGTATGGCGAATCGCTAAATTTTTGGCCGAAACTCCGTTACCTTGTGTCTCTGTTAACTTTCATTTAACAATGGAACCGACGGTTCAATTCCACGGCATCGGGGGAAGAACAGTTACGAAACTACGGCAATTTGATCTGTCGGCTGTCACTGCATTTAATCCCAATGTACTGATCCTCGAGATCGGTTCCAATGATTTGTGCAATGCTAAGACTAATGTCGCAGACCTCACTGTTAACATTTTCCAACTAGTTCAGTTGTTTCACTTTAGGTTCTCCGTAGACCATATTATCGTGAGCCAAATTCTACCGAGAAGGCACCCGCCTCGATTATTTCCATCCTATAATGCCAGGGTGTTCAAATTAAACCGCTCACTGTCGCATCTCTGTAGGAGCGTACCTTTCGCAACGTTTTGGTTTCATCGCTCTATTTTTAAGTCTAAACAGTCAGTTTTCCTCCTTGATGGGGTTCATTTAAACTCAAAAGGTAATCACTTGTTATATCATAGCTACCAAAAAGCCTTATTGCGTTATTTTGGTCAAATTTTCCGAACTAGGGTTAACAGGAGCGTTTCTCTTTTCTGTAGGCCACCATGCCACCTCCGACGACCTCGCAGCCTTGCCAAGTCATACGCCAGGTTTCATCGTCGATGATTGCATCTCTCGTTCTTTTATGTTTTTCGAGTAACCTATCGCTACTATGCTCTGCTGAGCTAGACTCGGCGGGCAAATCCATAACGTTTTATCCCTCATCTTTAATGATGAGCCATAATGTTCATCCGCTTATTTTTTACTCCGAAACCAAATTGATGCACCTAGTCACCAAATTGAAAGCGATGCCTCCGGGGCCACCACTAGAGATGACTAATAATTGTTCGGTATCACATTCCGCCTTTTTCGGCCGTCTCTTGGATACTATGCACAATACCCAAAAGATTATGAATCGTTTGTTATCGCTTTCTAGTTTTTCCAACCTATTGGAATGTGATTCTTACTTACGCCGGTACTACACATATGCCACAGGTTTATCTAGTAGGATGGTTTGTCCACGTTACTATCAGCCCTCGCTGGCTGCTTGTAAAACCTGGGCACTTCAAAATTGTCGTGATTTCTCTCCGCACGAACGCATGTTCCTATCACAACATTCTCGAACCAGACGTA
>JAHPZR010010871.1:0-27214 GCA_019787425.1 Platygyra sinensis | reverse complement strand
TTTCTACTGTGGAAAATTGATGTAAAACGTCTTGCATTTCTGTTAGCCGTAAAAGTGACGCAAATGCTCGGTTCACGGAATTAGCGTGCTTAGAGAGAAACTCTAATAAGAGAGACTCGTGACATTGGTTTTCTGCCGCAAATTTGTTCAATTTATCCTGCCAAGAGGAGAACGTCTTGTCGATAACTCTCATATCCTGCGACAGTCTGTTTAGTTTGTTGTAAGCGCATCCGTTGCCCGCAAGATATAGACTGTTTTGCCATTCAAAACGTGAACCATAGCTTGCGAGAGACGGACTGTCGAGACTAACTTACGGAGAGTGTCCTTAAGATTACTAACGTGATCTGATTCGCACGAGTGACCTAAAGCAGTGTAAATTTTTCGGAACAGGCCAAAAACCCCGGCGTGACACCAGTAACTACTACGTCTGGTTCGAGAATGTTGTGATAGGAACATGCGTTCGTGCGGAGAGAAATCACGACAATTTTGAAGTGCCCAGGTTTTACAAGCAGCCAGCGAGGGCTGATAGTAACGTGGACAAACCATCCTACTAGATAAACCTGTGGCATATGTGTAGTACCGGCGTAAGTAAGAATCACATTCCAATAGGTTGGAAAAACTAGAAAGCGATAACAAACGATTCATAATCTTTTGGGTATTGTGCATAGTATCCAAGAGACGGCCGAAAAAGGCGGAATGTGATACCGAACAATTATTAGTCATCTCTAGTGGTGGCCCCGGAGGCATCGCTTTCAATTTGGTGACTAGGTGCATCAATTTGGTTTCGGAGTAAAAAATAAGCGGATGAACATTATGGCTCATCATTAAAGATGAGGGATAAAACGTTATGGATTTGCCCGCCGAGTCTAGCTCAGCAGAGCATAGTAGCGATAGGTTACTCGAAAAACATAAAAGAACGAGAGATGCAATCATCGACGATGAAACCTGGCGTATGACTTGGCAAGGCTGCGAGGTCGTCGGAGGTGGCATGGTGGCCTACAGAAAAGAGAAACGCTCCTGTTAACCCTAGTTCGGAAAATTTGACCAAAATAACGCAATAAGGCTTTTTGGTAGCTATGATATAACAAGTGATTACCTTTTGAGTTTAAATGAACCCCATCAAGGAGGAAAACTGACTGTTTAGACTTAAAAATAGAGCGATGAAACCAAAACGTTGCGAAAGGTACGCTCCTACAGAGATGCGACAGTGAGCGGTTTAATTTGAACACCCTGGCATTATAGGATGGAAATAATCGAGGCGGGTGCCTTCTCGGTAGAATTTGGCTCACGATAATATGGTCTACGGAGAACCTAAAGTGAAACAACTGAACTAGTTGGAAAATGTTAACAGTGAGGTCTGCGACATTAGTCTTAGCATTGCACAAATCATTGGAACCGATCTCGAGGATCAGTACATTGGGATTAAATGCAGTGACAGCCGACAGATCAAATTGCCGTAGTTTCGTAACTGTTCTTCCCCCGATGCCGTGGAATTGAACCGTCGGTTCCATTGTTAAATGAAAGTTAACAGAGACACAAGGTAACGGAGTTTCGGCCAAAAATTTAGCGATTCGCCATACGAAGGAATGTCCCAAGACCATAATGCGGGGAGAAGGTGGTGTTTCCATTTGATAGTCCAGACAGTCTATGACAAAGAAAACATGAAAATTAACGATCGCGCTGGCGAGATTGGAATTCCTTTATAAGCCGATTATCTAGAATATTGGCTTCTGGTTCCCAGGTTGCCTCTGAAATGGGGTAGTTTGCCCACTTAACGAGGTATTGAGTTTGACCTTCCCTTGTTCGAGATTCAAGTATCTGTTCTGCATTAAAAATTGTTTCACCATCAATCAAATTGGCAGAATTAGTATCAGGGTCCGTCAATTGTGGTTGCGACGGGTTTTGGTGAAGCGTTTCTTCTCCCTGTGTAGGATTTTCCCCCGGGAAAGGCACCTCTGGAGGTGCAAAACTATCTGCAGGTAAGTCATCGGGGTGCAAAAATGGCTCGCTTTCCACAATGTCCTCTGGGGGAGTGATTGGCCTATCATTAGGGTCTACGAAGTGTTTCATCCGGTTCGCATGCACAATCGTGCTAACTGGCTTATTTCCGCAGGTGCGTAGACGATAGTGTACCAGGCTAAGTTTCTCAACAACCCTGTACGGGCCGTGATAATTATGGAGGAGCTTTTTGGATAACCCTTTGTAAGTTTTAGGGGTAAAGACCCAAACCTTCTGTCCCTCGATAAAAGTGGGATCGCGAGCCTGTCTATCGTAGAACGCTTTCATTTTTTGTTGCGCTCGCATGATGTTTTCCTTCGCGATTCGTTGTGCTAGCTCGATTTGCGTTACAATCCTACGGCGATGTTCAGCAATTGAACTAGCGGGGTCGGTAGGCGGCAACAGACTCGTGTCCATTGCGAGCGTCGGTTCTCTCCCATACAGCAAATAAAAGGGGCTCTCGCCAGTTGATTCCGATGGAGAAGTCCGGAAAGCTGTAAGAGCAGCTGGAATGAAAACGTCCCAATCTTTTTGATGTTTACTAACAAACATGGAAAGGGTTTGGCATAGAGTGGAGTTCATACGCTCCACAAGTCCGTCCGTTTGTGGGTGATATGACGAAGTGTTCAGCTTTTTGATGCTATACAGTTTACATACCTCCAACACTAGGGTGGAGAGAAAATTCTTCCCGCGATCTGAAAGCAGCGTCCTAGGCGCCCCGTGTCTGGGAATTATTTCACTAGTGAGAAGGCGCGCAATGGTCACTGCATCTGCGTTTTTTACAGCAAAGATTTCAGGCCACTTAGTTAAGTATTCTGTGAATACGACAATGTAGCGATTACCAGACCAAGTAATTGGTAATGGCCCCAGTACATCGACCGCTAGGCGCGAGAAAGCAGCATCTACTGGAATTGGTAAAAGTGGTGCATGATACTTATTTCGGGGGTTCTTACGGGTTGCACAGTCTTGACATGACCGAACCCAATGCTCTACATCCTTGTACATCCCCTTCCAATAAAATCGGTCTCTTAACTTCTCGTAGGTTTTGAAAGTACCTAAGTGTCCACCGGACAAATCGTCATGCGCATGCACTAAAACTTCGTAACGTAACGGAGGGGGAAGTACCAATTGAGCATGGCACCCTTTACGAGCGCGTTTCTGAGTTACATCGAGGTGGTACAAAAGACTATTTTCATCGAGAAAGTAAATGTCCTGGGATAGTAATACCCGTTTCGCTCTTACGTTATCGTGCGGTAACTGATCATTTTCCAAATAGTCTATTATGTCAGCGAGATCGCTGTCCCGACGTTGAAAATCGTAAATCTCTTTTGTCTTGACACCCACATGCTCGAGGGCGTTGAGGCTACACGTGCCATAAAGGCGTCGTGACAATGCATCGGCATTGCCATTGCTTGTTCCCGGTCTATGGACAATATCAAAATCAAACTGCTGAATCAAAAGTGTCCATCGGGCGATACGATTGCTCGGATCCTGAATTGACATAAGCCATTTAAGTGCATTGTGATCTGTGTGAATTACAAATTTCTTTGCACGCAAGTACGGTTGAAACCGTTTTATTCCATCGATTACAGCCAAAGCCTCGCGCTCCGTCGCACTATAATTTCTCTCTGCTCTATTAAGGTCTCTCCCGGCAAATGCAATTGCTACTTCTTTTCCTTCTATAATTTGTCCCAAGGCTATTCCTATGCCAGTTTGGCTTGCGTCGACATACAAGTGAAAAGGGAGATTGAAATCAGGATAAGCGAGGATCGGGGCCGAAACAAGTGCACTTTTAAGGGTGTCAAAAGCAGTTTGGCAATCTGCATCCCATTTAAACTTTACGTGCTTGCTTGTCAGCTTGTTCAGTGGTGAGGCAATTTGAGCAAAGCCCTTGATAAAACGTCGGTAATAGTTACATAATCCCAAAAATGCTTTAACGCCGGTGGTGTTTGTAGGAATCGGGAACTCTTTTACCGCGCGGATTTTGTCTGGGTTAGGTTTCAAGCCCTCTGCTGATACCACATGACCCAAGTACTCTACTTGAGGTTTGACAAAGTGACACTTGCTAGGTTTCAAGCGCACATTTGCCTCACGGAGGCGTTTGAATACCTCCTCCAAATGTTTTAAATGGTCCTCGAAATTGCGGGAAAAAATGATCAAGTCATCGATATATACTAAGCAAATGTCCCATTCTAGGCCTCGAAGAACGTGCGTCATAAGCCTTTGGAAGGTAGCTGGGCTATTACAGAGCCCGAAAGGCAGAACATTGAATTCGTACAAGCCGTTGTGTGTAATGAAAGCTGTCTTTTCCTTTGAGTCAGCAGCCATTTCTATCTGCCAGTACCCTGATCGTAAATCTAAGGTTGAAAACCAGCGGGCACCCCCCAATGCGTCTAAGGCTTCCGAAATTCGTGGGAGAGGATGGCTATCTTTCTTTGTAACGGCATTTAAGCGTCTGTAATCGACACAAAAGCGCATCGTACCGTCCGATTTCTTTACAAGAACTACTGGGGCTGCCCAAGCAGATACCGAGGGCGCAATGACGTCATTCGCTAGCATCTCATTTACTTGCTTCTCTATTTCTTCCTTATTGGCTGGTGTTGTGCGATAGGACCTAAGGCGAATAGGCGGATTAACCCCTGTGTCAATTGTATGTTTTACCACGGAGCTACGTCCTAATTGGTCTGGGCTATAGGCAAAGATGTCGTCATATTCCGTCAACAGGGCACGTAGGCGCCCTTGTTGGTCATCTGTCAAACCCTCAGTATTAATATCAAGAGGTGATGATGGGTCGGTATCAACAGCCGTGGGAACCTCCCTTTCCTTTTCAGCCTCCTGCTCCGCCTGGAGTAATTGAAAGGTTGCGATGTCCGATGGAACTAAGGAGAATTGGCCTAATCGTGTTCTACGGTAAATTCGGACAGGCTGTGTCGTGGGGTTGAGAAGTCGAATTGGAACCGAATTGGTAGCGGAAACTCTGACTAATTCACAAGCTCCTGCAATTTGGTAGCGCTCAGTCAATTCTACGCGTGGTACTACAATACCTACGTCGTGTTCTGAGTGTGGTAGCGCGAGATCTCCTGGAACTAGAACTTCAGAATTTGGTGGCACAATGAAGCTACTCTGTGCATGAATACCACAAACAGTTTCCTCCGTGGCCTCAGCTGCCTCAACAGAGCTATTTGGAGCTAAAGGGTCGTTGTGAAGGAAAAGCTTATGGTCCTCCAAATCGATTTTCGCCTTATAAAACTCTAGGAAATCGCGCCCTAGAATTACATCATAGGTCAGTGACTCTATAACCAATGCTTGAAATGGATATTTCTCGCCAGCGATTTCAAAAGGGATGTGTGTAGATCCAATGACAGGCATAGCGGCACCACTTACTGCACGGAGACAATCGATGGGGGCCTGGGTGAGATCTAAACGGAAGTCTTCTGGAATTTGTTGAAAAATACTAGCTTTAATAGCGGTTACAGAAGCCCCCGTGTCAATTAGAAATGTTAAGTTGCTACCACAAATATTCCCCTGCACCGAAGTACTGTTTGGGAGTGCCTGGAGTGGAATTTTGTTCTTTGTCAAGGTAGCTATGATATGAGCGCGTTCTGTAAACAAGCCTTGTATCTCTGATTGACATAGCGTTTCGCTAGCTCCGCTGTCAGCAGGAACTGCTTTGTGAAGAAAACTTTGCGTTGAATATATACTTCCTTGTCTAAAATTTCCTTCTGTGGGAGAATCGTACAAGTCCAAATCGTAAAACCTACTGCAAGTTACTTGGAGCAGAAAAGTGAGGGTTGTGAAAAGCAATGATAAAAACGGGACCACGCAACTAGCAAATGTGATATACCACGGCGACCGATGTTGAGCCGGAACCCCCTTCGATGTATTTTGAACGAAAACTCCTACAGCAGTGTGTGAAGTGACTTGCGATACAGCAACGTCGGATTTGTCAAATACGCTGAAAGCCTTATTGGGGACATCAACAGTAACTATTGGCGCTATAATCTCGAAACTCGTTTCTAAGGTGAAGGAGCGTGTTAATTCGGACACAACCGGAGAAACTTCATTAATATTTTGCAGGGGAGGTTTTGGTCCCGGGAAAACTATATCATCGACACGCGTAGTTGTATCTGAACCGCAATAATGCGGTGAAAAATCTCCCTTAGTAAATGATCGCGTAACAACTGTTTGGGGCTCTATTTGGGAATATTTTCTCTTTTGGGAAATACTCGGGACTTGCCGTTTAACTTTCGCATTCCGTTCAACCTCTTTGAGATTTATTACAAATTGGTTCTCTTTCTGCAAAAACCCAGTAATTTCTTCATCAATTGTAACTTCCTCTTTAAAGACTTCAGTGTCAAGATCTCGCCAATCAAATTCGTGCGCACAGCTGCTCATTGTATTTATTTCTGCTACCGCTTCGGTAGGATTATTTGATAAACAGGAAACAGGTTCCGCACAAAAACTAACTGACTGAGCGCATAAATTTGGAAGCGCACTAGATTGCGGTAATGATGAATTTTCCTCTGTTTCGGGTTTTGTTTGGAGCTTCCGCTGAGCCAACTGTTTGGAACGGACAGCATAAAATTTTGGTTTTGATGGATTATCATCTATGAAAGAACGCACCATTGGCCTACCCGGGAACGTAGGCGAAGGTGATTCGAC
Organism: Platygyra sinensis; assembly: GCA_019787425.1. Lineage (NCBI taxonomy): Eukaryota > Metazoa > Cnidaria > Anthozoa > Scleractinia > Merulinidae > Platygyra > Platygyra sinensis. Next base: position 20,554 of record JAHPZR010010871.1, on the reverse strand, counting down.
TGCATCAGAAGGAGGTAACGATGACATTTGATTGAGGGTATCACCACCCCGTGTACACGTAGAATAATTACTAACTAGCGCGGTAGCAGCTAAAGCATCTTTTGGGACAGAAGCGTCAACCGTTTTTAAATCAAGTAATGGAAGCACACTTTCATACTCCGCTCGTGAAGTAATTTTAGAATTTGTGGCCGCAGCCGAGTCTCTATCACTGGCTTTAGGTGCGGAGTCAAACAACTGCAATGTGTAATTTCGTGCGGTTTCAACAATGGGTTTTTCAAAACTAGCGATCTCTCCTCGTTCCCGTGCGGGAGAGATCGGATCTAGTTTAAAGCCTGGCGCGATGTGGAACGCTGAAATTCCTGATCCCTCCTAAAGGTATGATTTGGTCCTGACTGCCTATTAGGAAATGGAATTCTGGGGTCGCGACCACGATTTTGTCGTTGTCTGCAAACTGCCATCACGTGTCCTGGTTTGTTGCAAAAATCGCAAATGGGCCTACCATCGAAGGATCGCCTGCCGCGTTGGATTTGACCCGTGGAGCGCGAGTCGCGAGACCTACGGAGTTCCTGACGGAGACACTGTGTAATCAGGCGTTCGAGCTCTGATTTGTCTGGCAATTTGGAGTCGCTCGAGTCTCTGGTCTGAGTTGGATTGGCTGGGTAATTACCGTAAGCTGCGAGCGGTGGTGTTACCTTATCAGCAGTGGTTTTTTGTAATTGCGCCAGCGCACGCAAAATTTCGTCAGTTCGATCAGCAGGTGCCTGTTCAGGCAGCGATTCTTTTAGCCTAGCATGCATCTCAGCGTCTTCGAAGGTGCCGGGCCTTTGGAGGAGAACATAATTTTTGATGTGGGGTTGCAAACCCTGAATAAAATAATTCACACACTCCGAGCGCGGTAAATTTATTCGTTGGCAGAGGCGACGAATTTTAGCTGCGAACGCACTAACAGTTTCGGTCTGTAATTGCTTGGTGTCATTTAATTGTTGCCGAAGTAGCCAAACATCTGAGTCGGAGTGAAACTGTTTTTTAAGCGCCTCCGAGAGAATATCAAAACCTCTACCTTTTAGTTCGGGTGTAGTGTTGAACCATATACTAGCGCTACCAGTGAGGAACAGTGGTAGGGCCTCGGCCATCCTTTCTGGGTTTAAGTGGTAAAAAACCGCAGTTCGGTTGAAGTTTGTTAAAAATTCATTAACATCTTCATGGGCGTCACCCGAAAATTTCGGCATAGGGATGCTATTGTTGCTAGGAAACGTGGGCGTGACAGGCGATTTTTGAAAGGACTTAGAAAGCGTGGAAATATGTTCAGCCCAATGTTCGGTCAGTTCCCTATTTTGCTGAGTTAAAATTTTTGCAAGATCTTCTACATTCATCGTGGCTTCGGTAGAAAGGTCTAACTGAGAATTAACTTGCGAGAGGTCAAAAATAACAGAACTCTGGTCCGAGCTATCGGATAGGTGAGAAGCTGGCGATAACGGAGGTGTTACGGAAAATTCCAATTCGCTGCTCTTGGTTTGGGCTGCAAAATTTGAATCGAACGCGAGAGTTTGGTCTGGCTCTAGTGATGGGAGCTCCGACTGATCGGTGTCCGTCAAGGGGCCTAAATTATCGCTGGGCGGGGCGGGCAAAAAATTTTGGGCGGGAAACAAACTTTCTGGGCAGTGGCCGTCGCAAAATTCCTCGTCCTGGCTTGGTTTTCCAGCGTTGCGCGCGAAAATTGATTTTGCTTTGCGTCTAGTCAACAGGGTGGAAAAATTTTGTCGTATACGATTCACAGAAATGCAAGAGCACTATAACTATTTCGGCAAGGAAAGCAATGTGTTCCTTCACAGCAATGGAATTTGGAGTAACCGAGACTCGAGGAGTGAAATGTACTTCTCAAAACAGTAAAAATCTCGAAAGACCATACAGAAAGAATTTAAACGTGTCTCTTAACAACAGTGAAATTTCAGCGAGTGTAAATTACACGAACCCGTCGAACGTCCGTGGTCCATATATCCTCTGATCTAACGCGTTCACAAGACCGACTAATTAAACCGAGAAAATCAACCGGCAATGCAATCAAAGTACATGGGTCGGATAACTACAACGCGAAGTTCTCAAAGAACTGTTTCTAGCTCGCGACCTGCGCGTTTCCGTACTAACGGATCCGCCTAAAAGGTCCCGCTACTTAGGGTTTGGCTTGGTTTTCCTTAATCTCGTATTTAACATTATTAGGAGCGGAGAAAACTCACAGTTCGTTAATGGTAATCCTGCTTGATGCGAGAGGTACTTGGTTGATCGTGTTGCCCGGGCGTACTCCACCAGATATCTGTCACGAGGCAGATTTTGGTACTGTTCGGGGGTTTCAGTAAAGGGACTTCACTTCTGTTTTCTCGTCTCAGCTCAGTTTAATAGATGTTGCTCGGCTGGCTTCAAGTTACTAATCTCACTTTACAGCTCGAACGACGCTATCATAAAGCATCTTCCTGTCCTGCAACGCTCTGTGATTGGTTAAGATGAACTACACGTCGTTTTGCGATTGGTTAAACTACGCTGCTTTGGAAATGCAATGGAGCTTATCGGTGGCGGCGTTCTTTTAATCCGCCCTAACCATGTTGCTCGTTTGGCTAGGAAAACCTATGTAACCTTCAAACTGGACGGTTCATTTGAAAGGTTACCAAAAATGAACTTAAATATATGTTCCTTTCCATACCAATCATGAACATTGCAGAACCTGGACGAGTTATATTTTATAAACGTGATCTGTTTTCATGATATCGTTTCAATAAAACAAAGGCGGTAGGATTAACTCAGTAAATATATTACGGTAATAAGTAAATTAATTAAAGTGTTCCATTGTTCGTAAAGCTGAATGGAACCAAATGCTCCACAGTTCGTGCTGGTCAAAAGACCAGAAGAGTTCAGCTATCGCTTACACTTGAAGTAACAGTTTACACTTACTGGTGTTAACAACCTAAAAGAGTGACCAGACCATTACTCAAGCACCGAGTAAAAATGAGAACGTGAACTAATTAGTTTACCAGGATTGCACAGAACAATAGTTCTTTACAATTTCGACTAAAAACCCTTAAGTCGATCTGGAATGAATAACTTCGCAATATAAACAAACGGATCAAGGGATTAGCATGTGGAAAAGTTCCCACGATGAACTTTTCCAACTTGCACGACATATGGTAATTTACTAAGAGCACGTGTACTTTACTGAACTGTACTTTCCTGGCACGTGTTCGTTGCTTGGTAACAATCTGGCCTTAATGTGAAACAACACAGATCACGTTTCAAACGGCAAAATCACGCCAAATAATTTGCAAGGAGTAATTCCTTTTCAATCACACTAAAATCGTTCAATCAACTAAAATTTGGGAATATCAAATCAACTAGAATTTGTAATAATAAAACGAATGTAGAATATAGAAAATTGTTTGCCAACATATTCATTTGGAAAAACCATTTTGGGGGCAAAGAAAAGGCAGAAGTTTCTTCAACCATGCATGCATTAACCCCTGAAGTCGCTTTTCTGTTTATTTTTCCAGGAAGACAAAAGATATTTTCGATTTTGTTTTCAAGACAAGGACATTCCTTTCAGAAATCTAGGTGACCTTGCTCTTTGGAGAGATGACAAGCTGTTTACTGACCAGCGATTGGCTGGTAGCAATCCAATGGCCATTCAAAGGGTTTCTTGGGATCCAGGTAACCAGGCCTGTAATATCTGTTGCTCTTCCCGACAAAACAGCTCATGAAGGAATGGAACAACGCTAACTGGCCAGGAAAATATTAAAAAAGAACATATTAGAGGACATTTACTAAACTTATTTTTTGTAGTTTCGTATGCTAATGTATTTTTAAGTGACAGGCTTTACTCAAATCACAAACGGCACGCCAAAGCACCGCTTAATTTAAAACAAGCCTTGTAGCGTGGTTTAATCTCTCCAAAGACGGATTCGCATATACATATCTTGTCCATTCGATTTCCTTGTGTCTTTAAATTATTATTGGTGTAAAGTTAAACTTTCCTGAAATTTCATGTGACTGATCTTCGACAAAACGTGGTGAGCCAAGTATTGAAAAACTAGCTAATAGCAAACTGGCTTTTTTCATTCCATCTTTCAGAAGCACATGGAGGATTAGACTGGACAAACTTGAGTGGGAAATTAAATCCAAGTTTTAACTGGGAAGGAGAAATACAAGATGTCATAGGGTTAGACATTTCACTTCATAAGGTATATCGATGTATTAGCGATAACCTCCATTTGGCCCAGAAATATGCTTCAAGAGCTTAGCTCGAGGAAAACTGTAATTTTTGAGAAACAGATAGTGTCCATTGAGGACAAATATCCGAGCATATTTTCGCCCCAAATAGAGGCTATTGCACTTATTATTCTTCAAATAATTTTACCGACACGCCTGCCTTGGAAAATTGGGGAATATCACTCGGATATTCTTCAGTTTTAGTTGGGGGAATATTCAGTCACTCGAGGCGTTAAGACCAATCGCGTGCGAGCGAAAATATTTCATGGATTATAACGGGGAATACCACAGGCGTCCCAAGCTCACGTTTAGAGAAAGCGAAGAATTATTATATATTTATTCATATACTCGCGTTACGGCTGTGCGAGTTGGAACGTGACCTTTCATCTTACGCGGTGTTAGGTTACGCGAGAACCGTTGAGAATTTGAGCGCGTTATAAGATTTTGTATGGGGAATAAAATATCGCCGATTTACAACGCTAAATACTTTGAAATATCCACATATATTAAGTAAGATGATTAAAACAAACTTACCTTTTGTGTGTCCGTTATGCTTTGTCGTTATTTTCGCTGTTTTGGGCGTTTTATGCCTCTACAGTTCTTCCCTTCATAAGACGCATAAAACGCCCAAAACAGCGAAAATAACGAAAAAGCATAACGGACACACAAAAGGTAAGTTTGTTTTAATCATCTTACTTAATATATGTGGATATTTCAAAGTATTTAGCGTTGTAAATCGGCGATATTTTATTCCCCATACAAAGTCTTATAACGCGCTCAAATTCTCAACGGTTCTCGCGTAACCTAACACCGCGTAAGATTAAAGGTGACGTTCCAACTCGCACAGCCGTAACGCTTATATGAATAAATATATAATAATTCTTCGCTTTCTCTAAACGTGAGCTTGGGACGCCTTTGGGAATACAAACATTGGAAACAATGAGCTCATCTGTCTTTTCTTATGGCTTTTGGGTAGTTTTAAACTGTTTAAGTAAATGTAAGTCTTGGCAGTCTGTACAGTTAAAATTAGTCTGCTTAGCAGAAAACAATCATTCTGTCAATTGTTGTTCTTGCTATAAAGTAAAACTCAATATCATAACGTTGGCAGGCGATATCTGATGGATTCGTTTATGTGGTCCATTACCCTCTCTATGACGGACTGGATTCACTGGGCGTCGACAGGTTTGGAAAACTAATGGATGCCTTCTCACCTATCGCCATATTTGCATCAAAACCCAGTCGACAACTACGGCCAAACATACTTAAACCAGTTGCCATTCAATTAAACAGCTCCTCAGGTATGATTTTTATATTCTACTTTACTTTACTTTGCTGCACTCTACTACACTGCACCGCATTGCACTGTATTCCACTCCACTTCACTCTGCTCCAATTTATTCCACTCCACTCCACTCCACTCCACTCCACTCCACTCCACTCCTCTCCACTCCACTCCACTCCACTCCTCTCCACTCCACTCCACTCCACTCCACTCCACTCCACTCCACTCCACTCCACTCCACTCCACTCCACTCCACTCCACTCCACTCCACTCCACTCCACTCCACTCCACTCCACTCCACTCCACTCCACTCCACTCCACTCCACTCCACTCCACTCCACTCCACTCCACTCCACTCCTCTCCACTCCACTCCACTCCACTCCACTCCACTCCACTCCACTCCACTCCACTCCACTCCACTCCACTCCACTCCACTCCACTCCACTCCAGTCAACTCCACTCCACTCCACTCCACTCCACTCCACGCCACGCCACGCCACGCCACGCCACTCCACTCCACTCCACTCCACTCCACTCCACTCCACTCCACTCCACTCCACTCCACTCCACTCCACTCCACTCCACTCCACTCCACTCCACTCCACTCCACCCCACTCCACTCCACTCCACTCCACTCCACTCCACTCCACTCCACTCCACTCCACTCCACTCCACTCCACTCCACTCCACTCCACTCCCATCCAATCCCATCCAATCCTATCCAATCCAGGCCAGTCCAATCTAATCCAGTCCAATCCAGTCCAATCCAGTCCAATCCAGTCCAATCCAGTCCAATGCACTCCAATAGCCCTTTTCACGGTTAATTTTTTCATTTGCATTAGAATGTAATCCAACGTGGATGCGAGGCAATTTCGGGCTAAAACTGCAAAATAGCCCGAAATTGCCTCGCATACATGCTAGATTGTATTGTAATGCAAATGAAAAAAAAAATGACCGTGAAAAGGGCTATTCAACCCACTCCACTCCATTCAACTCCACTCTAGTTTACTAGCTCCACTCCACTCCACTCTAATTAACTCGCTTCCACTCGCTTCCACTCGCCTCCACTCCACTCCACTCCCATTCTACTCCACTCTCATAAAATCCAATCGAATCCACTCCAGCCCACTGCACTCCATTTTACTACACTCCCATCCAATCCAATCGAATCTGCTCCACTCCACTCCATTCTACTACACTCCCATCAACAGGGAAATCACGTGATTATCGTGACGTCATAATTGTCAAAAAGCTCCACTTTCAAAATGTTTTCCGTCCACACTAAATCGCAAAGTCGTCGTTTTCAAATGGTTTCAATTTAAAGAGTGTTTTCGTAAAGCTTCGTTTTCGTGATGCCGGATTAGTGTAGACGGTAGGCCTAGCCGTAAAAGTAACGCTACGTTGTCAAATTTCTCCGGTTTAGTGTGGAAAGGGCCTTAAAAATGCAAACATTTTTGAAAAAAGACAAATTGAAAATTTTGTTGGCATGCGTGAGTGGATGGGATTAACTTAAAACGGAGCTATGATCAGTCAAAATGTTAACTGTCATCTGTAATGTAATGCTTTTTTTTTAGCTCCTAGCTGAGACCTGAGATTTGTAAAACCTGTAACACCGGTACACTGTGTTCAGCAAACCTATCTAAACCCTTCGTGTCTAACAACACTATAAAATAAATAATTTAAGAATCTGAACTGGACTGCGTTCTCGTCAAGACTAGTTGAACACCTTGCTCACGATTTAACTGAATCACGTTCAGTCAGATTTAATACGCAAAAAAATATCACACACGAGTGAGATTTTACAGCACGTGTAAAGCCATCTCACACGTGAAAAGGGCGAGTTTAATATTCCCACCTTTGTCTCGTCCAATCAAATGATGGTTTAAAATGAGTTGTCAAGGTTGCGCACGCTTCCCGAAGGCGACCCAGACTGACAGCTTCATTGTTCTTTTTTTGAAACATCTGGGAAGTTAATTTGACGTTCTTTCGCTTCTTTGATTCAGGACAAAAACGGTAATATTGCACGTCCTTACACTTACATTTGAGACAAAGAATATGGATAAAAGCCTGATAGTTCTATTGTAAAAGCCAGTAGCTGGAGCAGTTGTTTTTCCAAAAATGTCTAACCCTCAAAATTGGCTAGTGGAGTGGAGGCGAGTGGAAGCGAGTGGAAGCGAGTTAATTAGAGTGGAGTGGAGTGGAGCTAGTAAACTAGAGTGGAGTTGAATGGAGTGGAGTGGGTTGAATAGCCCTTTTCACGGTCATTTTTTTTTTCATTTGCATTACAATACAATCTAGCATGTATGCGAGGCAATTTCGGGCTATTTTGCAGTTTTAGCCCGAAATTGCCTCGCATCCACGTTGGATTACATTCTAATGCAAATGAAAAAATTAACCGTGAAAAGGGCTATTGGAGTGCATTGGACTGGATTGGACTGGATTGGACTGGATTGGACTGGATTGGACTGGATTAGATTGGACTGGCCTGGATTGGATAGGATTGGATGGGATTGGATGGGAGTGGAGTGGAGTGGAGTGGAGTGGAGTGGAGTGGAGTGGAGTGGAGTGGAGTGGAGTGGAGTGGAGTGGAGTGGAGTGGAGTGGGGTGGAGTGGAGTGGAGTGGAGTGGAGTGGAGTGGAGTGGAGTGGAGTGGAGTGGAGTGGAGTGGAGTGGAGTGGAGTGGAGTGGAGTGGAGTGGAGTGGAGTGGCGTGGCGTGGCGTGGCGTGGCGTGGAGTGGAGTGGAGTGGAGTGGAGTGGAGTTGACTGGAGTGGAGTGGAGTGGAGTGGAGTGGAGTGGAGTGGAGTGGAGTGGAGTGGAGTGGAGTGGAGTGGAGTGGAGTGGAGTGGAGTGGAGAGGAGTGGAGTGGAGTGGAGTGGAGTGGAGTGGAGTGGAGTGGAGTGGAGTGGAGTGGAGTGGAGTGGAGTGGAGTGGAGTGGAGTGGAGTGGAGTGGAGTGGAGTGGAGTGGAGTGGAGTGGAGTGGAGTGGAGTGGAGTGGAGTGGAGTGGAGTGGAGTGGAGTGGAGAGGAGTGGAGTGGAGTGGAGTGGAGAGGAGTGGAGTGGAGTGGAGTGGAGTGGAGTGGAGTGGAGTGGAATAAATTGGAGCAGAGTGAAGTGGAGTGGAATACAGTGCAATGCGGTGCAGTGTAGTAGAGTGCAGCAAAGTAAAGTAAAGTAGAATATAAAAATCATACCTGAGGAGCTGTTTAATTGAATGGCAACTGGTTTAAGTATGTTTGGCCGTAGTTGTCGACTGGGTTTTGATGCAAATATGGCGATAGGTGAGAAGGCATCCATTAGTTTTCCAAACCTGTCGACGCCCAGTGAATCCAGTCCGTCATAGAGAGGGTAATGGACCACATAAACGAATCCATCAGATATCGCCTGCCAACGTTATGATATTGAGTTTTACTTTATAGCAAGAACAACAATTGACAGAATGATTGTTTTCTGCTAAGCAGACTAATTTTAACTGTACAGACTGCCAAGACTTACATTTACTTAAACAGTTTAAAACTACCCAAAAGCCATAAGAAAAGACAGATGAGCTCATTGTTTCCAATGTTTGTATTCCCAAAGGCGTCCCAAGCTCACGTTTAGAGAAAGCGAAGAATTATTATATATTTATTCATATAAGCGTTACGGCTGTGCGAGTTGGAACGTCACCTTTAATCTTACGCGGTGTTAGGTTACGCGAGAACCGTTGAGAATTTGAGCGCGTTATAAGACTTTGTATGGGGAATAAAATATCGCCGATTTACAACGCTAAATACTTTGAAATATCCACATATATTAAGTAAGATGATTAAAACAAACTTACCTTTTGTGTGTCCGTTATGCTTTTTCGTTATTTTCGCTGTTTTGGGCGTTTTATGCGTCTTATGAAGGGAAGAACTGTAGAGGCATAAAACGCCCAAAACAGCGAAAATAACGACAAAGCATAACGGACACACAAAAGGTAAGTTTGTTTTAATCATCTTACTTAATATATGTGGATATTTCAAAGTATTTAGCGTTGTAAATCGGCGATATTTTATTCCCCATACAAAATCTTATAACGCGCTCAAATTCTCAACGGTTCTCGCGTAACCTAACACCGCGTAAGATGAAAGGTCACGTTCCAACTCGCACAGCCGTAACGCGAGTATATGAATAAATATATAATAATTCTTCGCTTTCTCTAAACGTGAGCTTGGGACGCCTGTGGTATTCCCCGTTATAATCCATGAAATATTTTCGCTCGCACGCGATTGGTCTTAACGCCTCGAGTGACTGAATATTCCCCCAACTAAAACTGAAGAATATCCGAGTGATATTCCCCAATTTTCCAAGGCAGGCGTGTCGGTAAAATTATTTGAAGAATAATAAGTGCAATAGCCTCTATTTGGGGCGAAAATATGCTCGGATATTTGTCCTCAATGGACACTATCTGTTTCTCAAAAATTACAGTTTTCCTCGAGCTAAGCTCTTGAAGCATATTTCTGGGCCAAATGGAGGTTATCGCTAATACATCGATATACCTTATGAAGTGAAATGTCTAACCCTATGACATCTTGTATTTCTCCTTCCCAGTTAAAACTTGGATTTAATTTCCCACTCAAGTTTGTCCAGTCTAATCCTCCATGTGCTTCTGAAAGATGGAATGAAAAAAGCCAGTTTGCTATTAGCTAGTTTTTCAATACTTGGCTCACCACGTTTTGTCGAAGATCAGTCACATGAAATTTCAGGAAAGTTTAACTTTACACCAATAATAATTTAAAGACACAAGGAAATCGAATGGACAAGATATGTATATGCGAATCCGTCTTTGGAGAGATTAAACCACGCTACAAGGCTTGTTTTAAATTAAGCGGTGCTTTGGCGTGCCGTTTGTGATTTGAGTAAAGCCTGTCACTTAAAAATACATTAGCATACGAAACTACAAAAAATAAGTTTAGTAAATGTCCTCTAATATGTTCTTTTTTAATATTTTCCTGGCCAGTTAGCGTTGTTCCATTCCTTCATGAGCTGTTTTGTCGGGAAGAGCAACAGATATTACAGGCCTGGTTACCTGGATCCCAAGAAACCCTTTGAATGGCCATTGGATTGCTACCAGCCAATCGCTGGTCAGTAAACAGCTTGTCATCTCTCCAAAGAGCAAGGTCACCTAGATTTCTGAAAGGAATGTCCTTGTCTTGAAAACAAAATCGAAAATATCTTTTGTCTTCCTGGAAAAATAAACAGAAAAGCGACTTCAGGGGTTAATGCATGCATGGTTGAAGAAACTTCTGCCTTTTCTTTGCCCCCAAAATGGTTTTTCCAAATGAATATGTTGGCAAACAATTTTCTATATTCTACATTCGTTTTATTATTACAAATTCTAGTTGATTTGATATTCCCAAATTTTAGTTGATTGAACGATTTTAGTGTGATTGAAAAGGAATTACTCCTTGCAAATTATTTGGCGTGATTTTGCCGTTTGAAACGTGATCTGTGTTGTTTCACATTAAGGCCAGATTGTTACCAAGCAACGAACACGTGCCAGGAAAGTACAGTTCAGTAAAGTACACGTGCTCTTAGTAAATTACCATATGTCGTGCAAGTTGGAAAAGTTCATCGTGGGAACTTTTCCACATGCTAATCCCTTGATCCGTTTGTTTATATTGCGAAGTTATTCATTCCAGATCGACTTAAGGGTTTTTAGTCGAAATTGTAAAGAACTATTGTTCTGTGCAATCCTGGTAAACTAATTAGTTCACGTTCTCATTTTTACTCGGTGCTTGAGTAATGGTCTGGTCACTCTTTTAGGTTGTTAACACCAGTAAGTGTAAACTGTTACTTCAAGTGTAAGCGATAGCTGAACTCTTCTGGTCTTTTGACCAGCACGAACTGTGGAGCATTTGGTTCCATTCAGCTTTACGAACAATGGAACACTTTAATTAATTTACTTATTACCGTAATATATTTACTGAGTTAATCCTACCGCCTTTGTTTTATTGAAACGATATCATGAAAACAGATCACGTTTATAAAATATAACTCGTCCAGGTTCTGCAATGTTCATGATTGGTATGGAAAGGAACATATATTTAAGTTCATTTTTGGTAACCTTTCAAATGAACCGTCCAGTTTGAAGGTTACATAGGTTTTCCTAGCCAAACGAGCAACATGGTTAGGGCGGATTAAAAGAACGCCGCCACCGATAAGCTCCATTGCATTTCCAAAGCAGCGTAGTTTAACCAATCGCAAAACGACGTGTAGTTCATCTTAACCAATCACAGAGCGTTGCAGGACAGGAAGATGCTTTATGATAGCGTCGTTCGAGCTGTAAAGTGAGATTAGTAACTTGAAGCCAGCCGAGCAACATCTATTAAACTGAGCTGAGACGAGAAAACAGAAGTGAAGTCCCTTTACTGAAACCCCCGAACAGTACCAAAATCTGCCTCGTGACAGATATCTGGTGGAGTACGCCCGGGCAACACGATCAACCAAGTACCTCTCGCATCAAGCAGGATTACCATTAACGAACTGTGAGTTTTCTCCGCTCCTAATAATGTTAAATACGAGATTAAGGAAAACCAAGCCAAACCCTAAGTAGCGGGACCTTTTAGGCGGATCCGTTAGTACGGAAACGCGCAGGTCGCGAGCTAGAAACAGTTCTTTGAGAACTTCGCGTTGTAGTTATCCGACCCATGTACTTTGATTGCATTGCCGGTTGATTTTCTCGGTTTAATTAGTCGGTCTTGTGAACGCGTTAGATCAGAGGATATATGGACCACGGACGTTCGACGGGTTCGTGTAATTTACACTCGCTGAAATTTCACTGTTGTTAAGAGACACGTTTAAATTCTTTCTGTATGGTCTTTCGAGATTTTTACTGTTTTGAGAAGTACATTTCACTCCTCGAGTCTCGGTTACTCCAAATTCCATTGCTGTGAAGGAACACATTGCTTTCCTTGCCGAAATAGTTATAGTGCTCTTGCATTTCTGTGAATCGTATACGACAAAATTTTTCCACCCTGTTGACTAGACGCAAAGCAAAATCAATTTTCGCGCGCAACGCTGGAAAACCAAGCCAGGACGAGGAATTTTGCGACGGCCACTGCCCAGAAAGTTTGTTTCCCGCCCAAAATTTTTTGCCCGCCCCGCCCAGCGATAATTTAGGCCCCTTGACGGACACCGATCAGTCGGAGCTCCCATCACTAGAGCCAGACCAAACTCTCGCGTTCGATTCAAATTTTGCAGCCCAAACCAAGAGCAGCGAATTGGAATTTTCCGTAACACCTCCGTTATCGCCAGCTTCTCACCTATCCGATAGCTCGGACCAGAGTTCTGTTATTTTTGACCTCTCGCAAGTTAATTCTCAGTTAGACCTTTCTACCGAAGCCACGATGAATGTAGAAGATCTTGCAAAAATTTTAACTCAGCAAAATAGGGAACTGACCGAACATTGGGCTGAACATATTTCCACGCTTTCTAAGTCCTTTCAAAAATCGCCTGTCACGCCCACGTTTCCTAGCAACAATAGCATCCCTATGCCGAAATTTTCGGGTGACGCCCATGAAGATGTTAATGAATTTTTAACAAACTTCAACCGAACTGCGGTTTTTTACCACTTAAACCCAGAAAGGATGGCCGAGGCCCTACCACTGTTCCTCACTGGTAGCGCTAGTATATGGTTCAACACTACACCCGAACTAAAAGGTAGAGGTTTTGATATTCTCTCGGAGGCGCTTAAAAAACAGTTTCACTCCGACTCAGATGTTTGGCTACTTCGGCAACAATTAAATGACACCAAGCAATTACAGACCGAAACTGTTAGTGCGTTCGCAGCTAAAATTCGTCGCCTCTGCCAACGAATAAATTTACCGCGCTCGGAGTGTGTGAATTATTTTATTCAGGGTTTGCAACCCCACATCAAAAATTATGTTCTCCTCCAAAGGCCCGGCACCTTCGAAGACGCTGAGATGCATGCTAGGCTAAAAGAATCGCTGCCTGAACAGGCACCTGCTGATCGAACTGACGAAATTTTGCGTGCGCTGGCGCAATTACAAAAAACCACTGCTGATAAGGTAACACCACCGCTCGCAGCTTACGGTAATTACCCAGCCAATCCAACTCAGACCAGAGACTCGAGCGACTCCAAATTGCCAGACAAATCAGAGCTCGAACGCCTGATTACACAGTGTCTCCGTCAGGAACTCCGTAGGTCTCGCGACTCGCGCTCCACGGGTCAAATCCAACGCGGCAGGCGATCCTTCGATGGTAGGCCCATTTGCGATTTTTGCAACAAACCAGGACACGTGATGGCAGTTTGCAGACAACGACAAAATCGTGGTCGCGACCCCAGAATTCCATTTCCTAATAGGCAGTCAGGACCAAATCATACCTTTAGGAGGGATCAGGAATTTCAGCGTTCCACATCGCGCCAGGCTTTAAACTAGATCCGATCTCTCCCGCACGGGAACGAGGAGAGATCGCTAGTTTTGAAAAACCCATTGTTGAAACCGCACGAAATTACACATTGCAGTTGTTTGACTCCGCACCTAAAGCCAGTGATAGAGACTCGGCTGCGGCCACAAATTCTAAAATTACTTCACGAGCGGAGTATGAAAGTGTGCTTCCATTACTTGATTTAAAAACGGTTGACGCTTCTGTCCCAAAAGATGCTTTAGCTGCTACCGCGCTAGTTAGTAATTATTCTACGTGTACACGGGGTGGTGATACCCTCAATCAAATGTCATCGTTACCTCCTTCTGATGCAGTCGAATCACCTTCGCCTACGTTCCCGGGTAGGCCAATGGTGCGTTCTTTCATAGATGATAATCCATCAAAACCAAAATTTTATGCTGTCCGTTCCAAACAGTTGGCTCAGCGGAAGCTCCAAACAAAACCCGAAACAGAGGAAAATTCATCATTACCGCAATCTAGTGCGCTTCCAAATTTATGCGCTCAGTCAGTTAGTTTTTGTGCGGAACCTGTTTCCTGTTTATCAAATAATCCTACCGAAGCGGTAGCAGAAATAAATACAATGAGCAGCTGTGCGCACGAATTTGATTGGCGAGATCTTGACACTGAAGTCTTTAAAGAGGAAGTTACAATTGATGAAGAAATTACTGGGTTTTTGCAGAAAGAGAACCAATTTGTAATAAATCTCAAAGAGGTTGAACGGAATGCGAAAGTTAAACGGCAAGTCCCGAGTATTTCCCAAAAGAGAAAATATTCCCAAATAGAGCCCCAAACAGTTGTTACGCGATCATTTACTAAGGGAGATTTTTCACCGCATTATTGCGGTTCAGATACAACTACGCGTGTCGATGATATAGTTTTCCCGGGACCAAAACCTCCCCTGCAAAATATTAATGAAGTTTCTCCGGTTGTGTCCGAATTAACACGCTCCTTCACCTTAGAAACGAGTTTCGAGATTATAGCGCCAATAGTTACTGTTGATGTCCCCAATAAGGCTTTCAGCGTATTTGACAAATCCGACGTTGCTGTATCGCAAGTCACTTCACACACTGCTGTAGGAGTTTTCGTTCAAAATACATCGAAGGGGGTTCCGGCTCAACATCGGTCGCCGTGGTATATCACATTTGCTAGTTGCGTGGTCCCGTTTTTATCATTGCTTTTCACAACCCTCACTTTTCTGCTCCAAGTAACTTGCAGTAGGTTTTACGATTTGGACTTGTACGATTCTCCCACAGAAGGAAATTTTAGACAAGGAAGTATATATTCAACGCAAAGTTTTCTTCACAAAGCAGTTCCTGCTGACAGCGGAGCTAGCGAAACGCTATGTCAATCAGAGATACAAGGCTTGTTTACAGAACGCGCTCATATCATAGCTACCTTGACAAAGAACAAAATTCCACTCCAGGCACTCCCAAACAGTACTTCGGTGCAGGGGAATATTTGTGGTAGCAACTTAACATTTCTAATTGACACGGGGGCTTCTGTAACCGCTATTAAAGCTAGTATTTTTCAACAAATTCCAGAAGACTTCCGTTTAGATCTCACCCAGGCCCCCATCGATTGTCTCCGTGCAGTAAGTGGTGCCGCTATGCCTGTCATTGGATCTACACACATCCCTTTTGAAATCGCTGGCGAGAAATATCCATTTCAAGCATTGGTTATAGAGTCACTGACCTATGATGTAATTCTAGGGCGCGATTTCCTAGAGTTTTATAAGGCGAAAATCGATTTGGAGGACCATAAGCTTTTCCTTCACAACGACCCTTTAGCTCCAAATAGCTCTGTTGAGGCAGCTGAGGCCACGGAGGAAACTGTTTGTGGTATTCATGCACAGAGTAGCTTCATTGTGCCACCAAATTCTGAAGTTCTAGTTCCAGGAGATCTCGCGCTACCACACTCAGAACACGACGTAGGTATTGTAGTACCACGCGTAGAATTGACTGAGCGCTACCAAATTGCAGGAGCTTGTGAATTAGTCAGAGTTTCCGCTACCAATTCGGTTCCAATTCGACTTCTCAACCCCACGACACAGCCTGTCCGAATTTACCGTAGAACACGATTAGGCCAATTCTCCTTAGTTCCATCGGACATCGCAACCTTTCAATTACTCCAGGCGGAGCAGGAGGCTGAAAAGGAAAGGGAGGTTCCCACGGCTGTTGATACCGACCCATCATCACCTCTTGATATTAATACTGAGGGTTTGACAGATGACCAACAAGGGCGCCTACGTGCCCTGTTGACGGAATATGACGACATCTTTGCCTATAGCCCAGACCAATTAGGACGTAGCTCCGTGGTAAAACATACAATTGACACAGGGGTTAATCCGCCTATTCGCCTTAGGTCCTATCGCACAACACCAGCCAATAAGGAAGAAATAGAGAAGCAAGTAAATGAGATGCTAGCGAATGACGTCATTGCGCCCTCGGTATCTGCTTGGGCAGCCCCAGTAGTTCTTGTAAAGAAATCGGACGGTACGATGCGCTTTTGTGTCGATTACAGACGCTTAAATGCCGTTACAAAGAAAGATAGCCATCCTCTCCCACGAATTTCGGAAGCCTTAGACGCATTGGGGGGTGCCCGCTGGTTTTCAACCTTAGATTTACGATCAGGGTACTGGCAGATAGAAATGGCTGCTGACTCAAAGGAAAAGACAGCTTTCATTACACACAACGGCTTGTACGAATTCAATGTTCTGCCTTTCGGGCTCTGTAATAGCCCAGCTACCTTCCAAAGGCTTATGACGCACGTTCTTCGAGGCCTAGAATGGGACATTTGCTTAGTATATATCGATGACTTGATCATTTTTTCCCGCAATTTCGAGGACCATTTAAAACATTTGGAGGAGGTATTCAAACGCCTCCGTGAGGCAAATGTGCGCTTGAAACCTAGCAAGTGTCACTTTGTCAAACCTCAAGTAGAGTACTTGGGTCATGTGGTATCAGCAGAGGGCTTGAAACCTAACCCAGACAAAATCCGCGCGGTAAAAGAGTTCCCGATTCCTACAAACACCACCGGCGTTAAAGCATTTTTGGGATTATGTAACTATTACCGACGTTTTATCAAGGGCTTTGCTCAAATTGCCTCACCACTGAACAAGCTGACAAGCAAGCACGTAAAGTTTAAATGGGATGCAGATTGCCAAACTGCTTTTGACACCCTTAAAAGTGCACTTGTTTCGGCCCCGATCCTCGCTTATCCTGATTTCAATCTCCCTTTTCACTTGTATGTCGACGCAAGCCAAACTGGCATAGGAATAGCCTTGGGACAAATTATAGAAGGAAAAGAAGTAGCAATTGCATTTGCCGGGAGAGACCTTAATAGAGCAGAGAGAAATTATAGTGCGACGGAGCGCGAGGCTTTGGCTGTAATCGATGGAATAAAACGGTTTCAACCGTACTTGCGTGCAAAGAAATTTGTAATTCACACAGATCACAATGCACTTAAATGGCTTATGTCAATTCAGGATCCGAGCAATCGTATCGCCCGATGGACACTTTTGATTCAGCAGTTTGATTTTGATATTGTCCATAGACCGGGAACAAGCAATGGCAATGCCGATGCATTGTCACGACGCCTTTATGGCACGTGTAGCCTCAACGCCCTCGAGCATGTGGGTGTCAAGACAAAAGAGATTTACGATTTTCAACGTCGGGACAGCGATCTCGCTGACATAATAGACTATTTGGAAAATGATCAGTTACCGCACGATAACGTAAGAGCGAAACGGGTATTACTATCCCAGGACATTTACTTTCTCGATGAAAATAGTCTTTTGTACCACCTCGATGTAACTCAGAAACGCGCTCGTAAAGGGTGCCATGCTCAATTGGTACTTCCCCCTCCGTTACGTTACGAAGTTTTAGTGCATGCGCATGACGATTTGTCCGGTGGACACTTAGGTACTTTCAAAACCTACGAGAAGTTAAGAGACCGATTTTATTGGAAGGGGATGTACAAGGATGTAGAGCATTGGGTTCGGTCATGTCAAGACTGTGCAACCCGTAAGAACCCCCGAAATAAGTATCATGCACCACTTTTACCAATTCCAGTAGATGCTGCTTTCTCGCGCCTAGCGGTCGATGTACTGGGGCCATTACCAATTACTTGGTCTGGTAATCGCTACATTGTCGTATTCACAGAATACTTAACTAAGTGGCCTGAAATCTTTGCTGTAAAAAACGCAGATGCAGTGACCATTGCGCGCCTTCTCACTAGTGAAATAATTCCCAGACACGGGGCGCCTAGGACGCTGCTTTCAGATCGCGGGAAGAATTTTCTCTCCACCCTAGTGTTGGAGGTATGTAAACTGTATAGCATCAAAAAGCTGAACACTTCGTCATATCACCCACAAACGGACGGACTTGTGGAGCGTATGAACTCCACTCTATGCCAAACCCTTTCCATGTTTGTTAGTAAACATCAAAAAGATTGGGACGTTTTCATTCCAGCTGCTCTTACAGCTTTCCGGACTTCTCCATCGGAATCAACTGGCGAGAGCCCCTTTTATTTGCTG
Source organism: Platygyra sinensis (assembly GCA_019787425.1). Classification (NCBI taxonomy): domain Eukaryota; kingdom Metazoa; phylum Cnidaria; class Anthozoa; order Scleractinia; family Merulinidae; genus Platygyra; species Platygyra sinensis. Next base: position 2,055 of record JAHPZR010010871.1, on the reverse strand, counting down.
TATGGGAGAGAACCGACGCTCGCAATGGACACGAGTCTGTTGCCGCCTACCGACCCCGCTAGTTCAATTGCTGAACATCGCCGTAGGATTGTAACGCAAATCGAGCTAGCACAACGAATCGCGAAGGAAAACATCATGCGAGCGCAACAAAAAATGAAAGCGTTCTACGATAGACAGGCTCGCGATCCCACTTTTATCGAGGGACAGAAGGTTTGGGTCTTTACCCCTAAAACTTACAAAGGGTTATCCAAAAAGCTCCTCCATAATTATCACGGCCCGTACAGGGTTGTTGAGAAACTTAGCCTGGTACACTATCGTCTACGCACCTGCGGAAATAAGCCAGTTAGCACGATTGTGCATGCGAACCGGATGAAACACTTCGTAGACCCTAATGATAGGCCAATCACTCCCCCAGAGGACATTGTGGAAAGCGAGCCATTTTTGCACCCCGATGACTTACCTGCAGATAGTTTTGCACCTCCAGAGGTGCCTTTCCCGGGGGAAAATCCTACACAGGGAGAAGAAACGCTTCACCAAAACCCGTCGCAACCACAATTGACGGACCCTGATACTAATTCTGCCAATTTGATTGATGGTGAAACAATTTTTAATGCAGAACAGATACTTGAATCTCGAACAAGGGAAGGTCAAACTCAATACCTCGTTAAGTGGGCAAACTACCCCATTTCAGAGGCAACCTGGGAACCAGAAGCCAATATTCTAGATAATCGGCTTATAAAGGAATTCCAATCTCGCCAGCGCGATCGTTAATTTTCATGTTTTCTTTGTCATAGACTGTCTGGACTATCAAATGGAAACACCACCTTCTCCCCGCATTATGGTCTTGGGACATTCCTTCGTATGGCGAATCGCTAAATTTTTGGCCGAAACTCCGTTACCTTGTGTCTCTGTTAACTTTCATTTAACAATGGAACCGACGGTTCAATTCCACGGCATCGGGGGAAGAACAGTTACGAAACTACGGCAATTTGATCTGTCGGCTGTCACTGCATTTAATCCCAATGTACTGATCCTCGAGATCGGTTCCAATGATTTGTGCAATGCTAAGACTAATGTCGCAGACCTCACTGTTAACATTTTCCAACTAGTTCAGTTGTTTCACTTTAGGTTCTCCGTAGACCATATTATCGTGAGCCAAATTCTACCGAGAAGGCACCCGCCTCGATTATTTCCATCCTATAATGCCAGGGTGTTCAAATTAAACCGCTCACTGTCGCATCTCTGTAGGAGCGTACCTTTCGCAACGTTTTGGTTTCATCGCTCTATTTTTAAGTCTAAACAGTCAGTTTTCCTCCTTGATGGGGTTCATTTAAACTCAAAAGGTAATCACTTGTTATATCATAGCTACCAAAAAGCCTTATTGCGTTATTTTGGTCAAATTTTCCGAACTAGGGTTAACAGGAGCGTTTCTCTTTTCTGTAGGCCACCATGCCACCTCCGACGACCTCGCAGCCTTGCCAAGTCATACGCCAGGTTTCATCGTCGATGATTGCATCTCTCGTTCTTTTATGTTTTTCGAGTAACCTATCGCTACTATGCTCTGCTGAGCTAGACTCGGCGGGCAAATCCATAACGTTTTATCCCTCATCTTTAATGATGAGCCATAATGTTCATCCGCTTATTTTTTACTCCGAAACCAAATTGATGCACCTAGTCACCAAATTGAAAGCGATGCCTCCGGGGCCACCACTAGAGATGACTAATAATTGTTCGGTATCACATTCCGCCTTTTTCGGCCGTCTCTTGGATACTATGCACAATACCCAAAAGATTATGAATCGTTTGTTATCGCTTTCTAGTTTTTCCAACCTATTGGAATGTGATTCTTACTTACGCCGGTACTACACATATGCCACAGGTTTATCTAGTAGGATGGTTTGTCCACGTTACTATCAGCCCTCGCTGGCTGCTTGTAAAACCTGGGCACTTCAAAATTGTCGTGATTTCTCTCCGCACGAACGCATGTTCCTATCACAACATTCTCGAACCAGACGTAGTAGTTACTGGTGTCACGCCGGGGTTTTTGGCCTGTTC
>JAHPZR010010868.1:60000-70749 GCA_019787425.1 Platygyra sinensis | reverse complement strand
TGAATCAACAAGAATGGTTTGCGCTGCATTTGAATTTTGAATTTAGTAAATTTAGCTAGAAATAGTCCAATAAGACTCTTGTTCATTCGTCGAACTGTTTCATGCGCTGACTGAACTGACTAGTCAAGTGGACCAGTAATTTCTAATTATTCAGGTGAATAATTCGAATCGAATGTAGATCAAGTCAATAAAAATCGTTCTCTGTTTGTTATCAGCCTCATTTTAGAACCCAAGATGGAGCCCAAGTTCTCCGAGCTCCTGTCGCGGAGGGCTCAGCGGCCACTCCACGAACAGTCTGTGTGCAGGCTCACGTTGGGCCACGAGCGACGGCGGGGTAGCAGCGAGCGCGAAATCGAGCGGCGAAGACGAGAAAGTAAACCTGCTCTGTCCTCTTCAAACTTTTAATTTCCACACTGGAAACCGCTGAAAAAATCAAGCCGACTGATTTTTACCGAACGTATGAACTTTGGCAACACAGATTTCTCAGGAAAATTGTAAATTTTTTGCGTAACAACAGTCAGGCTCACTTTATCTTCACCAGACTCCTTTCCGCCGGATCGCTTTGCTCTTCGCCGCTCTCGTGCGCGACTCAAAGATGAGTCTGCTCACAGGCTACTCCACGAGGCTATAGGCGTAGCGACCACTCCTGCAGAGCATGTGCTCGAGGGATAATCTTTTTTCAGTCACCTCCCTGCTGACTCCAAAGAAAACCGAATGCTCCTATGTTTGCTCACCTGCACCCATTTTTTCATTCAACTACTATCTTGAACTCGAAATCCCCGCTGACTCGAATAACTTTTAAGCCGGGGGTAAACGTAAAGGGTGTTTTGACGTCGCTCAACATGGCCTTTCGGCCAATATCTAGGTCACGTTTCAACCGAAGCCGAATTCCTCTGCTTATCTCATTAACCACTGTTTGGCAGTTTTGGGTAAATTTTTGGGCGATTTTTGGGCATTCTGGGAAAGAGATATTTTTTCGTCAAAGATAGGTTAAATTGAGGAAAATATGAAATGTCAAAGATTTGATACATTTGGAAAATTGAAATTTGAATTGAAAAATTAGTAGATGGACAACAAACAGTCCCCTACCAACCTGGGGTTCTCTTTTTTTGGTGGGGGGTGGGGAGTCTACTGTCTGGTAGCGTTTTCAACCCATTTTAATCCTAACAATTCTTCTTTACTATTACTTCAAATTTCACTCCTACTCATGTTTACCCCGCCTTAATTGACATTGGCTGAGATTTACCACGACAACTGCAGTACTAGGGTTATTTTTAAGGCGAAATAATTACAGAGTGGAAGACGCCGTGATAAATTGTCTCTAGTATAAATTCGACCGACAAAAAGAATATTAAGGAAATAACTTTATTCAACTGTTCTAATGTTTGGTCGTGATGTGAGCATAGTTGTATGCTTTAATAGTTTTTGCATCTTGTAAAATAACTTGTGTATAGTGGGCCACCTTTTCTAACATGTGCGTTACTAGACGATACCTCATTCTTACTGAATGTGTTGATGTGAATTTCAAGGATTATACAAATAAAACCAACTTTTGTGCGGCACTTACAAATACCTACTAATGCCCTAAACTCCTCCATTGGTATCTCTTTCAAGTGGACATTATAGAGTGGGGTGCCACCCACACAAAAGCACATTGATCTCTCACAGGGAGACAATACACAAAGCGGATACTTATGCTCGTCCATACCTTGCCTTAAACGCGGATGACCTAGGGAACTCGATTAGCGAGACTTAACTTTAAGGTTAATTCCACCATCAATTAGCATGGTGATATTCACTTTTACACGGGGCGGGATCACTGTGTCTGCTGCCAACTCAAGGCTGTATTTCTTGAGGATTCTTGCCAACATTAGCTTCATTTCCATTTGCGCAAACCTCAATCCGATGCAATTGCGAGGACCGTTTCCGAATGGCAGATACACGTAGGGATCACGTGAATGCTTCATGTCAGGAGTAAACCTCTCTGGGTCGTATTTCTCTGGGTTTGGCCAGATGCTTGGGTCTCGGTGAATGCTGTAAGTGGGAATGACAACCATTCCTCCTTTCGGAATAACCAGATCCTTAACTTTGCATTCCTTTGTACACTCGCGCATCAAAAAGGGGACTAAGAGGCAAAATTAAATAATCGTTCCAGTGTTAAAGACCAACAACTTCCGACGTTAACACAGAAGGGGAAGGCATATTTTAAAATCAAACACAACCAGGGAAGTTTCACTAGTCCCCCTTCGTTCCCCTTGTACCATGTACGAGGTATGAGTTTCAACTTGCGTTTACGTCTTAGGGCTAAATTTTATTTCGGCCTACATGCAAGATTGGTCTAAGGACCATCTTTATCCGCTAATGTCCTGTGATTAGCTGTGTCGCTGGATCCGTTTAAAGCCTGCCTCCATTTCTAAGTTCTCTTTCCAACATTTGTTACAACAGGTCTTCGACCACCCACTCTTACCCTTCCCTTGTGACCCCAACCTAAGGCAACGAGAAAATCATTACTAGAGAGTCTAGAACGTTCCTTACCAACTGGGTGAAGTCGGAGAGTCTCTGCTATGACCATGTCAAGATATGGCAGTTCGCGGACTGTGTCATATGACGGTATCTCCTCGTCGTCGGGGCACACGCTATCGATTTCATGATGCAGCTTTTCTTGTACTTCGGGGTTTGCAGCTATATAGAAACACGCCAGGCTTAGAGTAACGCTAGTTGTATCGGAGCCGGCTTGTAAGAAGCCGATAGACTGGGCAGCAATTTCATCGTCACTGAGTCCTTTGCCTCGTGTGTCAGCGTTCAACATGAGCTCCAGCAAATTCTACAAGACGTCGAAAAATTAGAACGGTGTCAAGGAAAAAGTACAAGCCAACGCCAGTGCTACTAAATTATTCAAGATGCATTTACGTGAAGTGAGTAATTCAAGACTGGAATAATTGATCCCTGAAGACTAAGATGGGTGGCGAAATGTTGTCACGGGGCTACATGTATGCCAAATAGACACACACCCTACAATCAAGTTTAACCAATAATGACCTTACAACAGGTTGCTCACGACTTTAAACTAGTACCAACGCCTTTCCTCAATCCAAAGGTCGGAACGATAGCTCTGAGGTCAAAAACAACCATCAGAGACTCGTTTCTTCTTAGTTTTTCCATTTTGTTAGACTAACCTTTTCTGTGCCCTCTTCTTTTCTCTCTGATGTCGTTATCACTTGGTCCGCGACATCCTTGATACCTTGAAAATTTTTAAACAACCACGGAGACAACAGTTTCAGCAGTTTGGTTCCATAGGGAAGAAGAAGACCTACGCCAATTATTGTCAGGGCTACCGGGCTGAACCGAAGAGCATCGCGGGCTTGGATCATGGTGGGATCATCTGGATTAGTTTGACATTCTGATTGGACACCAAAGGAGGTCGATAAGATAATGTCAAAGGTCAGCGTCCGTATATACCTTGGAATAAAACAAGAAAGTAATTAATAACGTCCACCAAAACCAGTATGTATTTAATCAAGTCAGTCAGTCAGTCAGTCAGTCAGCCAGTCCGTCAGTCCGTCAGTCAGCCAGTCCGTCACTCCGTCAGTCCGTCACTCCGTCAGTCCGCCAGTCCGCCAGTCCGCCAGTCCGCCAGTCCGCCAGTCCGTCAGTCCGTCAGTCCGTCAGTCCGTCAGTCCGTCAGTCCGTCAGTCCGTCAGTCCGTCAGTCCGTCAGTCCGTCAGTCAGCCAGTCAGCCAGTCAGTCGGCCAGTCAGCCAGTCCGTCAGTCAGCCAGTCCGTCAGTCCGTCAGTCCGTCAGTCCGTCAGTCCGTCAGTCCGTCAGCCAGTCAGTCAGTCCGTCAGTCCGTCAGTCCGTCAGTCCGTCAGTCCGTCAGTCCGTCAGTCCGTCAGTCCGTCAGTCCGTCAGTCCGTCAGTCCGTCAGTCCGTCAGTCCGTCAGTCCATCAGTTACAAAAATTCCCTTTCTTTTGGCTAATTTTCACTCCCTCAATTCGTCCGTCAGTCTGCCCTTCCGTTTGTCCTTCAGTCATTCAATTCAAGCCATTCAAATAGTCCCTGTGCCCTTTGGCCCACCTCCGTCGGCCTATTTATCCATCCAGCCGTCTGTCGGTCTGTCTGTTTTTCTGTCTGTCCATCTGTCTGTCTGTCTGTCTGTCTGTCTGTCTGTCTATCTGTCTGTCTGTCCGTCTCTGTCTGTCTGTGTCTGCCTATCAGTCTGTCTAACAATGATTCATGCCAGTATTCATTCAGACACTCACTCGTGAATATCGACACTTTCCTCGTGATCAGCCACTTCTTCCAGTTTACTCATAAAAGTATCACAGGCTTGATTCATCAGAGGTACCATCCGCTTCATTTTCAAAGCACTGAAAGAAGGCGACAGTGTATTGCGAATGTGTCGCCATTTCTCTCCCTTGACGATACTCACTAAACTGTTTAGCGGTGGAGGAAACTCAACGATAATCTGAAAAGAAAAGAAAAAGTTTAATGTAGTACTAAAAGGTATGAAACAAAATTCGCCAGTTCTTCGGGTGCTTTCCATTTGAACAAAAATAACAGTTTGGACTCGTGAATAATTCCAGAGGCCAATGGAAAAAAACGTATTTTGAATTTTGACAGCTTTCAAGAACACATGTGACTAATGCTACATTTGCAAGGTACAAAAACGATTACAAACTGAAATATTTTACCCGGGATATTTTAACAGCTCTCAAAGTACATTCTTTTGTTAATATCTATGGCAAGCCGTTATTGACAAAAGCCATTCGAGTTTTAAATCTTGGTACAACCGGCTTCTAACATTGGCGAGATGCAAATCTCAAATGGCAAGCTTGGAAAATGTATGGGTAGGTTTAATAAAGTAACGGTTGATTTTTTGGGGGGAAGCTTCAGTTCTCTAATTCAAGGGCTAATCAAAACCCTCGGCAGAAGAAAGGCAAAACAAAAAGTGATAAAGCACCGAATGGTCCGTTCATTTTACCTGGAGGACCAGACCACGAGATATTCCCCCGAAAGGAGCACGGTTATGGCTTTTGGAAAATGGCCATGCTGTTGCAGCTGCTACGTTTCGAAAGCAGTGAAATGAGAGAGCTTTGCTCGATTTTTAAGTCGTCATTCCCTTCCAAGCTGGGAGCATTTGAAGATGTTGAAGAAGTGATGTCGGTTCATTGTCGGCCAGACTTTGTCCGGCTTTCTGCTCCAAAGGGTCTTCAAATACAAGCCCGTTGGTTCGACCCATGCAAGAAATTCTTCCTATGGAACCGTAATTTGAGAAGTTCATCTAGTTCAAGTCAGTGTTCGATATCTCTGAAAAAGTTCCATCAATATCAAACTTGTCTGTACAGAGTTCTTTCCTTGAGATTCAAACAGGCGGTGAGGTAGCAATTTTTGCCAGATTTCTGGCCAACAGATGGTTACTTTTCGTTGGATATGTCCTTTAGCTTACCGTACGATAAATCATAAAGCATTCTTAAGAGCATCAGTACCGGTTGTTTCGGTATTCTTTACTTCCACCAATTTCCAGCTTGAACATCATTCCAAGCAAAATGGTAACGTAATCTTCCAGTTTCCTTTGTAAAGATCATTTAAACACCAGCGCTAGCCTTATTGAATGATCGCAACCTATTAATCTCCAGGACTTATGAATCGCCTTCTAAGTGAAGGCCTGGGAGAGAGGCATGACAAAAACTCACTAGCGAGAAATTGAAAACTCGCTGGCCAGAAATTTGAAAACTCGCTATGGAGAAATTTGAAAACTCGCTGGCGAGAAATTAAAAACTCGCTAGCGAGAACTGAAGATTTAAAAAAAAAAAAAAAAAAAAAATCAACCATTGCTTTATTTCATTCACCCATGCATTTTCCAAGCTCATCATCTGAGATTTGCATCTCGCCAATGCTAATTAAAAGCCGGTTGAATCAAGATTTAAAACTGGAATGGCTTCTGACAGTAACAGCTTCCCATAAATATCGCCCGCTTATGTAAAAATACCACTGCATTATTCTAAACAGCAAAAAGCCTTTATAAACTGTTGCACAACATGAACCGGAATACAGCTGTCGGAGAACGCAGTGTTGGAAAACCAAATTCTATAGTAGCCGTGTCATTTTGTCGCTTGCGTGCATTTTCTTTGTCGGTTCCGCGCCTAGGTTCAAAATTCCAAAATTCCAAAATTCCAAAATTCCACAATTCTCCAATTCCACAATTCTAATTTTCCACGCTTAAAGTCACGCTTCGAGCTTGTTTACCAGCGACTGGTAAACAAGATTGTTTTGGATTCGCTGTAAGAATCGTGACGATAAAAATTATCTGGTCTTCTTGATAAAACATATTAAAATTTTGGGTATTTCTCAATTCCAGTCGAATGAAAATGTTTGCTAACCACAGCAGGATACCCCAGGGAGTTATTGAATTATTTTAAAAAAAGTGAACGCTAGGTTAACTTGGACGCATCCAAAGTTTGATGGCAGTTACGCCCGCGTGTATGTTGTAAATATTTCGGTCTAACTAGTGTCTTGCACATACGAGAAATGAAACAGAAATCAATTTCACCAACCGGTCTGTCAGTAAATGAGTCGAAATCTTTCACCAGGATCTGTTTAATCATTTCGGGGTCTCCAACTCCAAAGAAAACCGTCACGCCACTGGTCACAAACAATTTTCCATACTTCTTGTAATATTGATCGAACAAAACGTGTACTTGCCCTTTGGACTTGATCGAACTAGGCAAATTGTTGATAAACGGCCAAGGCTTTGGTCCAGGTATATGACTGTAAGGTTTGAGTTGACGCGAGTGTTTTGTTCCAAAGTGAAGCAAACCAGCTCCAACGACGAAAGCTATTACAATCGTAAACCAGTACTCATTAAAAATCGCGACTACTTCTACCATCGAATCCATGTTAGCCGCTCTATGTTATGAGCTGAAAACTGAATTATGAAATCACGGTCCTCTGTTACATGTTGAAATTAGTCAAAACTGCAGCATCGGCAACATATTTGATGTCAACAATGATGCAACGCAGTCGTCATCAATCACGAGGTCTGAGACACTTGAGAGTCACGCAATCGATGTTTGGTCTTACACTCTGACATTGAAATGTTCCCAAAAAAACAGTTTTTGGGAACATGAAGATTCACCATCCCTGACCAATTGTTAATCGCATTTTGAAACGATTTTGCTGTAGTTACTCCTTGATGTACGTTTAAATTGAAATTCGCACACCTGGCAGCTATATTTCAACATAGCAACACCCATAGCAACCATTGCTCACAGTACAGTGTAAAAGTACTCACAAAATGTATTCAATCTAGTACATTTTAATGATACTTTACAGAAAAGCTTTAGAGGTGTGTACTTATGAGAATTTTGCATCATGGTCCCGACCATTGTTTTCTGTGCCATCTTTTACGCTCCCTATACTTGTTTAACATTTCTATGACTGGTGTGTATTCGGGTATTCAATGAAACATTTATGTAAAACCTTTCGGAATACCCCTCTACCCTTTCCTTTAACCCCCTCTTGCCATTCACAGGGCCAATTTGGGCTCTCAGAGACCGAAGGAAAACTTTAAAGCCATATTTCTCAAAATGACCAAATAGACCGATCGCCGGTAATACTTTTCCAAATTTTACAAGATAAAATCCCTCGAAACACTGCTTTCTGAGGTTTGGCTCCTGAACAACCTGCTTGTGGACAGCATGAACTGAATTCCATGCTTCCCGAACAATCCATTAGTAAGTAATCGTGTCTGTAACGAACACAATTTTTAACACTTAGGAGCTAGTTGTTCATTAACTATTGTGGCATGTGACCTGGAAATGCCCATTTTTGAAGTCAGAGTGCAAAGTCCTTTAACGTGGTGCCAAAACTGTTTCACAGAGGTTTTTTTTTTGCAAAAATACATCTTTTTTGTGTAAGACCCCCTTAATTAAACGATTTTCGGCATGTCTATAGTTAACATAATAAAATATGTCTTTCTACACGATCTAGGTTGCGATAACATTTAATGAATTCATAGAACAATAGAGAATACAAAATCATTAATTTACAAAAAACGCGTTGCTGCAGCTAAGAGGGTGGCATTGGGGGGATGGGGGTGGCGAGGGTGTCACGTTTCACGCAGAAAAGAAAAAAGGCATACATTTCTTGACGCGAACTTAAGGCGGTGGCAAACAAGGAAACAATGTTGCGGAAACATTGTTGCTCATGACGTTTCCTTGGCGCGCAAACTGGGAAACGTTTGTTGCGGACACAAAATGTTTCTGAACAAAATCAGAAACATTTTTTGTGTCCCGGACACAACATTTGTGTCCGCAACAAATGTTGCGCGCGCGGGCAAACGGAGAAACATTTGTGTCGACAACAATGTGTCCGCAACAATGTGACGTGTCCTCGTTTGCCAGGGCCTTTACGTAACTTATGACACTTGGAAATTCACACCCAAAGCACAGTCTTGTTAGATGTCTTTATCATTCATCCGCTTCTTGTTCTACGCGAAAAACAAAAAAGAAATCCGAGCAAGAACACGAAGAGGGATGATTGTACTGTCACGGTCACGTAATATTGTAAATTACGGTCGAAAATAACCAGAAGACATAACCAAAATTAGTGTTCATAAGGAATTAGCGAATTAAATACTTCTTTTTCATTTCACGGAGAATTATTTTAGAAAATTACAGTTCACGGCTTCTAATGAAATCACGATTCACGAGGATCATCACGTGCACTGCTCGTGGTATTTGAAATCATCATATACCACACAAGTGAATAGTACTTTTCGCGCGCGCTGATTGGCTAGCTAGGAGGTGATTAGCCAAGTGCTATTCACCCTCGAGCAGCCGAACAAAAACAGAATGGTTTTTGTCGATATATTGTCGCAAATAAAGTTAATCTTTTGGGCCGCTGTTTATTCATTAATTATTTCGACTTGCATTCACCTTAAACTCGTGTAATTTTGAGTATGTCACTCGTAGTGTAAATCTTTTACCTCTTACCAACTGGTATAGAGCTTTTCTGAAGGTACTAAATACGAAGTATATTTTTCAGTTCATTTGTACCCCGCGGGCAATCTTCCAGCTTAAGTGCAGCTGTTGGATAGCAATTACAAGCCCACGATCATTGATGACGTTGTTTACTGTCGCTACGCTTGAGTTTGAAATCGAAAATAGCACTGAAGAAAAGTTTGTAGCTCTCAATTACAGTTTATCTGGCGATTAAAACAGGTTGGTCTAAATCATTTGCGTGAAACAACGTGATAAATACAGTGCTAAAACATCTAATTTTGGAGCTGAGGCTGAACGTTGTTACATTTTTTGCAATCTGAGGCTGAAATCGTCCTTTAGATGTTCTCCAATTTACCATATAACTATGAATTTACATGGTATACTTTGTATCACCTGATGGCTTAAATGATGTGGAAGTTGTTTTGATATAAATAAGAACTGCTGATTATTACAAACCGAGATGTGTGTCATGCAATGAGAAAACCATTGTTAATGTTATACAGGACATGCCCTCAAGTATTTGGGTTAATTTACATTTTGTTGTCTTTATTCTATGCGTGTCATTTAATATACAAATTGAATTGGCAAAATAAAATCGTTCTTAATCGACTCTCAGCCTGGGGAGTGTTCTTAATAGGATCCTAAAATTTTGGTTAATCTCGGCCTCAACGTTCCTTTTAAAAAAAGGTTCTTATATAAAAAAAAAGAGTGTTGTCCTATTTCATTGTCCTGTGAAAACAAGCGTAATTTTATTTCAGGAGAGGCCTTTTTTTAAGGTACGCATTATTGGTTAAATAACTTGATAAGAGGAATTCTAGTTTAAATGATAATCATACACAGAAAAAAAAAAAACCTCAAAATCCGAGAAAAAGCGCAGGCGAATTTTTAAATTGAGGCTGACGTCATTGTCTAAGTTTTGCCTCATTGGCAAAAGACGATTCGGCGCAGAGAGACGTCAGAGAGGACATCGCGTGCGTGCTATCCTTGGCTTGAATACAAATATTTATTGATAGAGAGATGTATGTATGTAGAGCAAGAGAAACTGTTGTAGCTAGTAACCTTTGAGGAGCTTTATCTCTTTGGGCGTAATTTTAGGGGGAGATATTTGCCCTCAATCAAGAAATACAAAATTCTCGGAATGGCCCTGAAAGTGTCGCAGTAAACACTGCACGGAAAAAACGATTTCTTTGAAAGTTACCACTAATTTTTCACCCTGGAGGCACAATTTTATTACTAAAACAATATAAGATCATTCGTTGAAAAAAGAAATGAAGATTAAATTAGTTTTTTTTTTGCAGTTAATACAGGTGCTTTATTTAACCCTCTAATAACATGCAGGGTACACATCTATATCACAGAAGCACTTCATTAACACGAGTTAAGAAATTGGACAGGAAATTGAAAGTGCTGGACAAGATCCGCTGTAGGGAATCGCAGAACAATCCTTAAACTGACTTCATTAAAACTATTCCATCTATCCTCTCATTGTTTAGATAAGAACTACATCAACTGCATTTTGATCTATTCTTTTCAGTTTTCTATTTGGACAACAGGACAATGGGGTCTTGTCAGATTTTCCGCCATACCCGACAATAAATTGAGCCAAATTTGCATACATATAGGAAAAAAGGTCCTTGGTCTTAAGGTTGATAGATCAAAACACCAAGAGAGTGCCAGAGTCACTGAAAATGGCTTGCTACCTTTTCTTGATTCCATGGATCCTTGTTTCTTCTTCTCAGCCAACAG
>JAHPZR010010868.1:17500-50000 GCA_019787425.1 Platygyra sinensis | reverse complement strand
TGCGCCTAAGTTTACGCGTGATTAGCGCGCGCGCATTAGAAAATGGTGGCTTTTTTTTACGGCTGGACATCGCCAAAGAGGTAAATCGTCATTTTCTCGAAAACGACTACGGTGACCTAACATTTTTTTCTGTTGCTTTGAATTGACTAATAAATTTCTCTATGTAAAATAAATATGGGTCAATTCTCAGGGTGTGCCGCAGGCGATGGCGCAATTTGTTCTCAAAATAGAAAAATTGTCCCATATCATGGGACCAACCCCAATACTAGAAATGGCGCGCGCCTACGGCCTCCGTCCCTGATTATGGCTCCTGGTTTGAGGAAATGTACAATATTTCGAAAATTATAGATCTGTAAGAGACTAAAAGCACTTAAAGATCTATGGTCAGAGTATAAAAAGCGTGTAAAATCTTGATCATAAAGCAAATGAAAAAGCCTGAGCCGTGTATTACGTATGGGTTATTGACCAAGTGTGAGGTCAAGATGGCTGGATATTGGCCAAGTTCTTTTTTTTGCGTGTTTATGGACCGAGACGAAGTCGAGGTCCATAAACTCGCAAAAAAAAGAACGAGGCCAATATCAAGCCATCTTGACCGAACAAACTTGGTCAATAAAGGATTTATCATATGGCTTTTGGTGAAATTTTGCTTTCGGGATGCAGCGGGTAGTCTCGAGCGGGCAAGATGGCTCCATCTTGCCCGCTCGGGTAGCCAATCACAGCGCGCGATTTGGTTCATCTTGCCCGCTCACGGAGCTAGCCATATAATAAACTGTGATGTACCACTCGAGAAATGTAGAAAACACTCGCCTGCGGCTCGTGTTCTCAAATGCCCGTCGTGTTTTAGCACAGTGTAACACACGAGGCTTCTTTATTTGTTATTCGAGTTTCTATTTAACAAATAGATTCCATGTTGCCGGGCGTCTGTTCAGTAATAAAACACAGATGACGTCAAAATGTGGTAAGAACAAAAATGCGGCACACGAGGCGTAGCCTTGTGTGTCACTGATCTATTACTGAACAGACGCCCCGGGGGGGGGGGGTGCTCCCTATAATGGCCTATACGGGGAGGCTCCGCCCGAAAGGGGTACCTTTTTCAGGCTTCAGGTATATAAAAGGGTAGGGATTTCACAAGTTGAGGTATGTAAAAGGGTAGGGAAATCGGTCATTTAGGCATTTAAAAGGGCCTTTACCTATAATATTTCGAATAGACGCCCCTTACGGCTGTATCAGTTCATTTATTAAGCACCACATGAAATTGAGAACAAGAATTCCTAAAGAAGGTATGTGAAAGGGGTACCTTTTTCATTAAAAGGTATATAAAAGGGGTACCTTTTCTGCGAAATTGGTATATGAAAGGGTAAGGTGTTGGACCTCGGGCGGAGCCTCCCGGTATTAAACCTTTGTTACGTAGCGCCGCCGGGGAACAGACGCAACGGCAAACATGGAAGCTATTTGTTTTAGTTATCATAACGAAACACATTAGAACACATAAAAGCTTTTGGTTTCTTTCAAAATACTTCAAAGCATAAACGCGAAAGCCGGCCTTTACCTCGCCTCTTACCCTAAGGCGCAGAAAAGCCAATTTGACGTCGGACTCCTATCATCTATCCAAAAACGAAGCAATTTCATTGGTCACTGTGCGTAGCAAAGAGATTGTGACTTGGTTTTGAGGAAAAAAATCACGCCACTTTCAGATCTGTACTCGGAGCATAGCTCCTCGTGGTAGGTGGAAACTTACAGCGAAAGCAGGAATTGAAACTGGCGCGAAATTTAAAAAATCTTAAAGAAATGCCGGCAAAATCAAAGTCAGTGTTTTTGGGGGTCATCAGAGGGAGCCCTGTGAGCCGAAAAAACCTGAGGTTAGACCGTTTGCCCAGAAAATTGCAGGGCAGTTGAAAAAATACCCTTGAAAAACCTTGTGGTTGGCAGTCCAACCTAGGGGCCATTTGAGTCAGTCGAAAGAAGCGTAAATGACGGTGGAGATTTTTGTCTGTGTGGTTGGTGATTCTCAAATTAGTTTAATACAGTGTCGGAGACACATTTTAGTCTGCGATACTGTTGGCCGTCAGCTGTGGTTAGCTATACTTAGCTCGCTGCTGTGCCCTGAAACGGACAGGAACATTCGCACCGGAAAGCAAGGTTATGTGTTTATTTTATCCGATTTTAAGCTGCTCCAGAATTCTTTCTGGATCATTTTCTAAAAGAAACGGCTTTTATCTTCTTCTTCTGGCTTCTCGACCTGTTCATGCCTCGGCAAGACTTTTTTGTACCTTATCTTTTGCCCAGTCACGTAAAATATTATCGTAATTCTCAAAACTTTTGCCATTTTAAAACAGTAGAGGGAAAAACTTTGTAATGATGACGACAATCGTTACATCTGTGCTCTAATAGAGTCATAGGCGAGAACCATTCAAAATGCGAGAATAACTTGGGTTATTATATAAAACTCGATAGAAACCGGTACATGTTTTCTGTCTCTTAAATGAAACATAGAAAAGGCGTGTTTTATTGTTTTGCGCATGTGAGATCTAATCATAAAGCAAATGAAGGTACCTAAGCGTGTATTACACCGTGATAAACCACAGGTAGACCACTCTATGTGTCCGTGGTTTATATAGAGAATCTATGAGCGTTATGAATAATGCATCAGTCAATTCCAGCAGTGCCCATCCCCCCCCCCCCCGGGCTAAGCCCCGGGCATTAGCATTTTTTTTTAAAAATGGGCAAATTCCCCGGGGTGGGGACACATAAGCTGTCTAAATGCCCCGGGGTGGGGACGAAGAAAGAGGGCAAATGCCCCGCCCCCGGGATCGTCGCCTTCCAAGACTTCAACACTTCTGCAGTTTTTTGTTAACCAGTGAATAAAACGGTCAACTGTTCAGTATTTTAATGCAATGGTATTAAAGACTTCAAGGACAACAGTACGTGCTATTTTATTCTGATTATATTTATTTCTTTACATTTTGTTTTTAACAAAATTTTTATAACTTTTTTTTATATTTTTTTCACCTTGTCGCTGTAAAGAATCAAGACATTTTAAATGATGATGCATCGCATTTTAAGCTCGCAAGATCTGTGTTGAAGATCGCATCATTTGAATTCGCAAATCTTCAGTATTTTAATTCCACTTTCATGAATTTAAAAATTTTTAGGCTAGTTTTGAATGCGAAATGCGAAATAGTCGTTCACGCAGTGTTCACGTCAGTGATTGTTTTGTGATAAACAAAATATAGTTCACCTTGTCGCTTATGTTTATATGCTTACAAGTAATGAAGAAATATCTAAAATTGAGAAAACATACCTTTAAAAACATCAACAGGTTTTTCTCGTCCCTGACGGACAAGCCAGTCTTTGACAAAGGCCTCGTCCTTCCTGATAAACTCATCCATCTTTCGAAAACACGTATGTCAAATGCCCGGGGGTCGTCCCGGGGTATGCTAATGCCCAGCCCCCGGGTCGCAATAAAATTTTCTAATGCCCCACCCCCGGGACTGACAACGTGAGCAAATGTCCCACGGTTGTCCGGGGGGGGGATGGGCACCGCTGGAATTGATTGATGCATAAGCTCTGAAAATTGCACATTTAAATCACATCTCGGCCGTAATATCCCAATAAAGTTAAATGAAACATAATCGACTCATGTATGGTGTTTTTTCGCCTTCCTGGGCCGTCTAAAGCGTCTTACAGCGAAATTACTTTTGGCCGGTTACGGCTAGACACAAGAAGGAGACAAGGCTTGCAAACTTCGCGGCCGTCAGCCGCGACCTCTTCCACTTCAATTGGAATTAACGCAAAAATACTAAAATCTCACCTGAATGGCGACGGATTTTGCTTTATCTCTCCGCCGAATTTCAGCTTTATCCCTTCAACAGTTTCCGAGAAAATCGACGCTGAAGTCACAAATACGGCTTTCTCATTATGATCGGTGCCAAAATGTGCAATTTTCAGAGCTTTATTCATAACTCTCATAGATTCTCTATATTAAACCACGAACACAGAGAGTGGTCTGCCTGTGGATAAAACACTCCGGACATTTGAGAACAACCAAAAATTTACCAATACTCGCCTCGGCACATGTTTCTACACGCTCTGATTGGCTAATTGTCCACTGGCCGATTACGGGCTTGCAAAAACAAAGCAAAAGGTAATTATAAAAACAATCTAATTTTTGTGTGAAAATTGTAGCGGCTGAGAATGCCGAAGTGACGAGGAGGAACACTCTGAGGGTGAATTTTATTTCCCTGACGAGTACGAATTTCAGGACAACGGCGGTTTGACAGAAACAAATAATGAACGAGTTGGCGACAGAGAAAACGAAGGAAACAGCCAAGAAGAGATTGAAACTTTTGTAAAGGAACAAAAAAAGTGAAAACACAGCAAAGAAAACAGTCAGCGACATGAAAACATTTCAAAGCTATTTGTTATCAATAAGCAAGGGCGATAAAGAAATTTTGGACCTACCGGCTGATGACCTGGAGCATTTACTGGCAAAGTTTTTCAAGGACGTCCGCAAAATTAATGGCGACGAGTTACGAGCCTGGCATGCTATCCAGGTTCCAGTGAAGCATCCAAAGGTTCCTTTACGATGGGAAATCTCCATTCAATATACTTGTGCAAAGGAATTTCAGATGTCACGTAAAGTTCTAGCAGCCAAACGGAAAAAGTTTAGTTGAGAAGGCGGCAAGAGCAACAGGCCAAACGCCGCACGCTCGTTGACAGATGTAGAAGTTTTGGTGTTTCCAGTCCCGAAGCCCTGCAGAGAGCCATGTGGTGGTGTTTTATCCCTCCATTTCGGCTTCAGAGCCAGAGATGAAAGCCGCAAGATGCGTTGGGAGACGTGGGACTGCAGCATTGAAGATCCTGTCCAAAATGGCCGGGAAATGCTTGTCTGGATAAATAAACGTGAGACGAAGACGCGAAAGGTGCAAGAAAATTGCCACCAGCGCGCGTTCAGCAGAAGATTTACGCAACGAGCACTGAGAGGTGTCCCATAAAATTTTACAAGCTTTTCTGGGATCATCGACCCAAGGAAATGAAGCAACCAGATTCACCATTCGTTACACACGGCAGTTGTCGTGAAAACAGCAAATATGGTACATGAAGGCACCCCTAGAAAATCAAATCGGAAAATTCCGAACGCGCAGGCATTCAAAGAACCGGAGCAAAAGTCAGGAGCCATTCTAGTCGGAAAACAAGTATATCAAGGCTGCTAGACGCCAGCACCCCAGAAATTTTGTAGCTCACTTACCGGTAAGCGGCCACAAAAACACTCAAAGTTTGCAGTCGTACAAATCAGCTAGTGAAAAGCACCAACGACAGATGTCTTACATCCTCAGCAGAGCAACGCAGGAAGGCCCTAATTTGCCAGATTCTGTGGATTCCGCATACCATTTGCTGGATAATCAAACATCCACCGGGCAACTGATGACCTCAGAGTCAGCGCCGCAGTCGTCATCAACAAATTCCCTCACTGTAATCCAAGCACTTTAAGATCAACATCAAGGAAAATCAGATGTGAACAGCCGAGCGGTTTTTGGAGGGGCAAAAATCAGCAGCATTTCTGGTTGCCAGTTTCAAATCTTCAATGGCCCAGTAAAGATCATTCAAGAATCGCACAAAGGGCGTCGATTTGTTATCGAAAGTGATGACGAAGACTAAACATTCTGAACAGTGCGTTCCTTTGTATACATTTTCCACGAGGCCGTCGACATTTTTCTTTACGTATTGACTTTGGCCTTTGATTCTCAGATATGTTGACAAAATTTTCCTTGTTGTCATGTGACCCTTACCTTCGACATAACCTTTTCACAGCTAAAATAAATTGTGACGAAAATAAAGATTATTTTAGATCGAAAGACGCGTCAGTTAACTTGATTTGTGCGATTGGAAACGATGAATGAGCGCATGTACACTTCCGCTGCGCCAGCTTTGGCTTGTTGGCTTTATTTTTGTTGTTGATATCATATAATAAACAACTTAATAGCCCCAACCGTTCGTTCGTTAGGGGAAGATCTCAAACCTCGGCCTACCGAATTGACCTCGCTATCGCTCGGCCAATACAGCAAGGCCTCAGTTTGAGATTTTCCCGTAACTGCCTTTGTAAATAATGATTAATTATTAACCCTTTCGTAACAGCGCAAAGACTACTCATAGAAGAATGTCCAATCAGTCAATGCATCAATCTGGAATAATCTTGTTATTGTTGCTTTAAAACAGCATTATTAAACAATTTTTGGAATCTGAGCTGAGTTTTTAGAGTGAAAAAGCCGTTGAAGTGTCCGCTTACTGCAGGTTTTGTGCTACAAAATGTGTTAATATTGGTATCTGCGTCCCCTCGTTTATTTTACAATAAATGTAGGAACGGAAAATTTTGGGACTCAAGCGAGGGGTGTCTGCTTAATAGAGGGTGTCCGTTTAATGTAGGGTCCTTATAATACTGGTTTCACTGTAAGATTACTAATGTTCAAACGTTGTGACTTTTCTTAAAAGCTGACTTTGATGCAAGGTTGGATGAAGAATTTGGTAAGTTTTCCGTATAGGGCTCATTTGTAGTCTTTGCACCCTTATTACGACAATGATTATTATTACGATGAAAATGCTGACTATGTAATGATGATGATGATGATGATGATGATGATGATGATGATGATGATGATGATGATTTATTTGTTCATTTTTTGATTTTTAAGACCTCCTTGAAAATTTGAAAATTTGTGATGTCATTGTCAAGTGAGTTTTCCTAATTAGTGAGTTTTGGTTGCATCCAAACTAAACATTGTTTTTGCTCTGCGCACGAGAAAAGTTTAATACAATTGACCAGCGGCTGTTAGTGCATCGACGGAAAACAAATCGGACACGAGACGAGTGATTCCCGTGGCTAGTATTAAGGCAACATTTTCTTTATAGTTTTATTCACTTAATAAGTCTTGTGACTAACCTCAGTTCTCATGTTGTAGGCAACTGTACAAATGTTTCTTGTGGAGGTGGACAACTTTGCAATCCTACAAAGGATGATCCTGAATTTCTTGAAGCTAGAAACAACTGTAACGATAGCAATGATCAAGGTAATGATCTAGTTCTCATCTTCCACAGGTCATTTATCAAGACCGGCTTTATCTGGTTATTTACTATATGAAAATAAATACATTTATAAGGATATCAGTGCCACTCATTATATCTAATGTTCTTCAACTAGCACTGATCAGTTAGTTGATAACCTCATTGTGTTAGTGAAAACATGTTTTTTAAGGAAAATCCTCAAAAATGTAAATCAAAGAAAACAAGCCCATAGTAACTTTCTGTTAGAATTTGGACAATCAAAATTTTGAGTGAATGTTTTGTGCAAGAACCTGTTTTTCTTTGCTAGGCTGAACAGGTTCTTGTATTTTTGGGATTTTAAATAGCAAATTTTAGCCTGTAGGTTCTTTATAAATCACTAGGTTCTTGTATGCAAGTTTTTATTGTATTGGATTGTTCGCGAAAGATTGAGTTCTTCAAAACGCGAATTTAAGTACCCTACCCATATCTCGTCAGGTCATAAGAAACAAATCTTTGCCCTTCTTTTTCTGACGTCTGCTGTTATGTGCTGTCAGATCGTTAACATTCCATCAAGACTAACTCCATCCTAAACCGTTCTCACCAGTCCTTCTCTTCCACTATGGCTTCGCATTGTCCTAACGGCTTTGGAGTTGTTGTGCATCGCCTCCAGCTCTCCAAAGATACTCCTGACAAGATGTTTGATAAGTGGCACTCTCCATGTGCCAAAAAGTCTAAGACGATAAATTGTGTTCTGTCGAAGCCTTTATGTCTGTTATACTTTCCCAAGATAATGTCAATGCCCTACCCAATTAGTTTTCCGCTCTGCAGAAGTAGCCCTTCTTGTTTGACTTAATTTGCCGTAGGTTTCCGCTTCTGGATGCTGTGTCCTCTTCTCTCCTTCGTTCTCTCTTCTAAATTTGTTTTTCGGTGCTTTCCCCCCAGGACAAAATGTTTTTTCGGCTGGTTTTTCCTTTTTTTCAATCCCTTCTATCGAAATGCTTTATAGTGTAAAAGTTCTCTGTCAGTTTCGTGATGACCTTCTGGGCCCGTCAAGAGGTTATTTCTTTCTTTTATTTTCCCTTCAAAGAAATTATATTTCCTTAACTACAGTCTACTGATTAATAGTGTTTGTTGTTGTTGTTTTGCTTCTGACCTGCCAAGGTCTCGGCTTTTTTATGCTCTGTCAGCCTTTCCTACCACCTTATCAGTCGTCCAAGTGAAATCCTCTTTAGTTCTAACTTTCCCCTTGCATATACCTCTCCTTTGTTCTTTGCTTAACTCTTCCTTTGCGTGTGCTGTGGAGCTACAACTCATTTGTTTCCTTTAGCTTTCTTTCCTCTATATCCTCCACCCGGCGTGCCTCATGGAATTGAAAGCTTCACTTGGCTGCGCTGGGAATTGACGGCCCTCAAAAATCTCCATTCTGAAAAATATACCCTCTTTGAGCAATCCTGGGAAGACCTTCAAGTATTCAAAGAAGGGCCCGTCAATAACAGTTTCCGTAATTGTAAAACGGCGGAAACTAGCGACTGATATAGACGTGACTAATGTTGATTTCGTTTCCCCCCAGGCCAAGAGACATTAGATGTTTACATTGAAACAGAAAATATGACATTTAACGTTAGCGAGGAAGTGAATTTGTCATGCAAGATTAAAAACTCAAGGTTCAACGCTTCTGCAAAGTGGATACGAGAAGAGACCAAGGAGATCCTTAAGACTGCTAATTTTTCCTATGTTGAAAATTTGCCATCATTTTATTACCATTCGCTCTCCCACGAAATCGACAAAGTATCTACTGATGACGCAGGGTATTACAAATGCGTTGTCACTTTCGATGGTTCTGGAACACAAGCTGTATCGTACAAGTTGCAAGTAAGAGGTAAATGGTTTATCAGTCTAGATACTCAGTCTTTAATTTAGCTCATTCTTCTGATTTATCAAGTCTTGTACCGCAAGCGTACTTGTTTTGTTCTTCTCGCTTACATGTATGAGTGCATTCAAGTGCTACTCATTGAATGCAGTTTCCCGTTCCGCCTTTCTCTCTGCATTACCTTCCTCATTATGGCGTTCCATCTCCGCCAAAAATCAAAGTTGTAACGCAACATTCAACTTTACTCATAGGCGTACGGGCACCCTCGGCCTTGGGGGGGCGGTGACCTTATTGCCCGAAAAATTACAAAATGCCCGAAAGTGTTAGTTGTATATACGTACTCAAATCGCAGTAAAAACAAAAACGTTCTCAATTCTTACGTCTAATGAAACTGTTATCATTACGGAAACACAGCCGAATTCCGATTTTTTGGAACATCCAAGGGAACTGATGAAAATTGCTTTTAAAAATCGGACAGTTCGTGAAATTATGGCGTTTGACTGAGGAGAGGGAAACGACTATTGGTTTGAGTTGTCGGGAGGATCGAAAAAATGAGGGTTAGAGAAATCAGGATTCCACTGTAGTTATTTTGAAACATTGCATACTCCTAGCCTATGACTTTATTCGACAGACTGGTAAAATCAGAAACTTATAAAAGAAACAGTTAATTGTTCCTCGTGCGAGAAGTTCAGGAATATTTTAAACCGGCACTTTGCGGAGCCATTCAAAAGGGCTCTTTTCAGAGCCACCACAAAGACATAAGTCTTGGCAGGAGCCCATCTTGGTCGTCCTTTGCTTTCATCCTTTTGTCACTAATGGAAATAACATCATGGATTCCCACGGTACACATTTAATTGGCATATGGCTTTTCCAAAACAGAATACCTGCAATTGTGGATCCTTAGATCATTTGACCTTAACTCCGATTTGACAAGACAAACGCTAGTGAAAGTAACCTACAAGCCAGACCTTGAGTACCTTTTAGAATGCTTTCTCCCAAGTACTTTTGCCCGAATCATCAGCGTTTTGCCCGAAAAATCTCAAAATTTTCTGCGACTGGGGGGGGCTGCAGCCCCCCCCGCCCCCCCGGCTCGTACGCCTATGACATCGGAGTTTGTCATGTCAACATTAATATTCGCGTAAATCAACTTCGAACTTAACAACGCAATGTCGGTAAATATAAATCAACTTCCAACTTCAACAATCAACTCCTCATTTTACGTCGCTAAAACCAAGTTTTCAGGTCAACTTTACATTTCGTGTTGTCGATACCAAGTTTGTAAATTTAGACTTCGTAGTGATATACATCGACTTCTGATATTTCATTAAAACGTCCAACAGTGTGAACCTATGATAAATCATCTGTAACGCAATGTCGGACTTTGCCAGGTCAAGTTCAACATTGTAACGTCATGTTCGTCTTTACATCCCAAAGTTGAATGTTGAGCTCTTTCCGCGAGCCCAAATCCGCCAATAATTATGGGATAACAAAACTGAGTCAGACGTTATTTATTCTTGTAGCGTCACGCACGTTGTCGCGGTGTTCAGTTGCAGTTCTCAGGGATTGTCACGTTCCTCAACAATTAGTTCCTTAATTCACATATTAAATGGAGAACCAGAATAACGGCCAACCGAATCACTTACGAGATACGCTTCTCCGGGTAGCAAACTTGCTTACCTCTTTGCAGAACAGCGAGAATAACCACTCAGAAGGTAAACTCCGCTGAATATTTAGATCGAGTAAGCTACTGCATGCAGCTCTCATTCCTGTTTTACCTCAGTGTGGAGGGCCGTAGCCAGAAAAAATATGATTGAGGCGATGTCGATGAAAAATTATGACTGAGGTAATGTCCGTGGTTAAATTACCTTCCTGTGTATATTTAAGGTGTTTATGATGACTGTAAACAACAAAAGCGAAAGAACTGATAACTGAGGCAAGTGCATCGCTTTGCCTGTTACTATAAACTACGGCCCTGGAATGTAATTGTTAAGTATTTCACGTTTTCCTATACTTACATGTAATGTAAATGAAGAACACAAGGATTACAGATTAGGAAGATCAATATCAGCTTCTGAGGCAATTCAGAAATTCAGCTCAAAAGTCCAGGGGAAGCGGCAGGGGGCGTGGGTTGTGTGGTTATACGTTGAACAAATTGTAACAGCTATTAATTGTCATAAACACCCTAAATATACACAGGATGGTAATTTAACCACGGACAGTGCCTTAGTCATAATTTTTCATTGACATTGCCTCAATCATATTTTTTCTGGCTACGGCCCTCCACACTGAACAGGGGCACCCAACGACAATTTTCGGAAAAATATCTGTTCGGAAGACGATTTGAGATCTAGACTTTTCGGAACATTTGTTGTAAAATTACTTACTTGCCTGCCTCTCCTAGGATTTTCGAACATCTAAAAAATGGTAAAATTGCCCATTTTTAACGGATTTTTACCCTAAAAAGGTCACCTAGAATTTTCGGGAGCCTTTTTTCTGGCTGAAATTTTCGAACAGGTAAGGTTTGATCCCTATAATTTTCGGATCACTGGACTTTCAGCTAGGAAATCCGAACAGATGAAAAATTTATAGGGGATAAAAATATGCCCACATTCACCGTTTAAATACTAAAACACGTTTAACAATGCTATGTTTAAGTGGTTTTGAACTATATTCTCGTTGGGTGCCCCTGACTGAAGTAAAACAGGAATGCAAGCTGTATGCAGTAGCTTACTCGATCTAAATATTCAGCGGAGGTTACCTTCTGAGTGGTTATTCTGGCTGTTCTGCAAAGAGGTAAGCAACTTTGCTACCTGGAGAAGCGTATCTCGTAAGTGATTCAGTTGGCCGTTGTTCTGGTTCTCCATTTAATATGTAATGTTGAGAAACGTGACAATCCCTGAGAACTGCAACCGAACACCGCGACAACGTGCGTGACGCTGCGAGAACAAATGACGTCAGTTTTGTTATCCCATAATTATTGGCGGATTTGGGCTCGCGGAAAGAGCTCAACATTCAACTTTGGGATGTAAAGACGAACATGACGTTACAATGAAGAGTTGATTGTTGAAGTTGGAAGTTGATTTGTATTTACCGACATTGCGTTGTTAAGTTCGAAGTTGATTTACGCGAATATTAATGTTGACATGACAAACTCCGATGTCGATGTGTAAAGTTGGATGTTGTGTTACAACTTTGATTTTTGGCGGAGATGGAACGCCATACACCTCTTCTCTTGATGTGTGATTATTCTTGTTGCTCAATCCTTTACCACCGTTTTCGTTGATACGCGACTTTGGAAAACAAAACACCCGGAGAAACGTTTCCAAAATTTCCGTCAATCATACATGTTATCGGCAGATAGGATCGAAATGCACCAATCACAGCCTGCTAGCCTGACGTGAAGAAGGTCTGAAGGTCACACTAGTGGCTGTGACTGATGGAAATTTTGGAAACGTTTCCGCGGGTGCTTTTTTTTCCAAAGTCGCGTATCAATGAAAACGGTGGTAATTATGCCCATCTCCTTTATTCTTTTATCGCTGTATTTTTTCTTTGTTTGTGGCTGCGGCTTTAATTACTACCTTTCTTTTTCTTTCCTCAATGCTTTTTGCACAACCGCTCAAGTGATTGATTCTCTCGGCTGGGGAGATGCAGCTACCTTTTTATCTTTGGCATTAGGATTTAAATGTAACCTTTCTAATAATATATTTTAAATATATTATCACCCCTACTTGAGAAAACGTTCTTTTGGTAAATAACTTTGATCTTTCGCAAAATTAATTCCATTTTAACTTAATATGGTGTGTCTCGCCTATATCATTGTATAATTTTTAATCAGACGTAACCACCAATGTTTAAATAATCTATGCAACCATGGAAGCACTTGTATTTCTACATCTGATGGCTATAAGTGCGTGTGTCCCCATGGAAGAGACGGCCACTTCTGTCAGTTGAAAAACACTACCCCAGGTAAAATGGTATCAGTTTGGCAAGATCAGATAATTAGTTTGACTTTTGACCGTTGACTGTAGAAAATACGGCCTGTTTAGAACAGGATATTAATATCTTTCTTTCTTCTTTTCTACTCAAATCATCATTACAACAACCACACTCTCAATTTCTGACTACCTTTTACTGCCACCTACACTTGAAGTCCTCCCCCCTGTTATACGCCCCTTCGTTTATAAGTCCATCTAAAAGCCCTTAAGAGTTGTTTAAGCACAGGGGCCCATTTCTGGAAAGGCCCGGAAAGGTTTCGGGCCAGTAAAGCCATTACTAGTTCCTCTGTATCTAAAAACGGAGACGTGTATACGATTGAAACCTTTTGTATGAAGAGAGCACTCTGTTCATATTAACAATATGTAAATGAAAAAGCTGACAGTGTAATCATAAGGTTCGAGATTTTGCTCAGGCAACCTTTCCGGGACCTTTGAAACGCATCCCTGTATGGCTTATAAGCGGTAGTCTACGGAGATTATCTGTTTGAACTTGGCCTTGGATTACTTACGAAATGATAGGAAATCTGCTGACTTCTACATGACGTTGAATTCGCAACACGAGGTGCGAAGATAGTTTCCGTCCTGTGGCTTAAACCCTTTCCCTTAAAAATGCCAGGTTTGACCAAAAGCCAGCTGCTTTCATATACCTTCAATATGGAAAAGCCGTCCTTTTACATTCTTACAATAGGTACACTGCATCCTCTCCTATATCTATGGGGATTGGGTGATCCCGGAAAGTACTTGATGTAGGAAATTTTGAAAGATCCTCTTACATAACCATGATGACATCACTACCTTTCTATAAGCGTCCTACCTGATAAACGTACCTCTTCTGGCCGGCACATCTCGTATACTGCATTGCAGTACGAGCCCCCTTCGAGATCCTTACTTATGGAATGAGCCTACGACTCGCCACTAGCTTGTTTCCGTATAGTAGACCATATCAGTAATTCTCAGTATGGACTGCAAATACCATGCAAATGAGGCTATGCTAGGCCGATGTTTTTCAAATACAAATGACATTTATCTCAGTGTAATGATATATCACCTCATGAGCCTCCATTTCAAGCTCGTCCAGTCTATACGAGAATACGAATATGTTTCATTGTACACCAAGGAACTAGCGCTCAGTACAGTGGAACCTCGATTTAACGAAGTCGCTGGGGACCGGCCAAATTTGTTCGTAAAATCGAGGGTTCGTTATATCGAAAATCTCGATATAACGAATTTGAGGGAAAACGACCAAAATGTTCGTTATATCGAGGTCATAGTTAATGACTGATTTTAACACAGGTGACTTTTTAATAAGCCGTTGACTGAAAGGTTGGTTATATATATTATCTCTTTACCATAAGGATTAAAGGATTTGTTGACTGTTGATCTGTTGAGCATTTATCTTCTGTCGCGTGTTGACATTGTAATTCGTTATATCGAGTTAGATTTACTTTTGGGCTTCCGGATTATGTTCGTTATATCGAGGAATTCGTTATATCGAGGTTCGTTATATCGAGGTTCTATTCCATACATTTTACTGTAACTTTGGCCGGGACGAAGAATATCGTTCGTTATATCGAGGACTTCGTTTAATAGAGGTTCGTTAAATCGAGGTTCCACTGTATAAGGTGTCTGATGTCTATTTGTTTACGCCTATAGAGCCTATAGACCCAGGCAAAGTGAGACCGCATGTTTACTTGCAACAGAAAACGTGACATTTGTTGTTGACGACGACAGAGTCAATTTATTATGCAAGATTGAAAAAATAGAGGTATTCATTGCTGCAAAGTGGATTCGAGAAGAGACAAAGCAGACACTGGAGACCGCTAATTTCTCATCTGATCCGAACTTGAATCATTACCATCAATTTTACTACGAAATCAAAAAAGTATCCATTTATGACAAGGGGATCTACAAATGCGTTGCAAACTTCTCTAGTTATGGTCCAGTAGAAGCGTGGTACAAGTTGCAAGTAAAAGGTAAATGCCGTTGTAATTGCATATTTTCCAACAAGACTCTACACATTTCTCTAATACAGTCGCTCCCCTTTGGCCTCCTTTTGTGAGATGCCATGCCAAGTTGACTAGCGGCAGCTGACGAAGAGCGACTAAATAATGAATACTTTGTCGTTAGCCTCATGGTCGATTGAAAGACGGCACCCCTCCCTTCACCTTCTCTTTGTGACCCATTTGGGCTGCCCCTCTTACTTTTTAGCACGTACGGGCTTACCTATGTGCCTCTGGTTTACTGTTAACTTACTATTATTTGCGACCTGGATTTCACTCTTTGACTAACGCCTGGTCCACTCATTAGCTTGTTGGAAAGACTGATAGCAAGCAGCTTGTATCCGATAAACAGCTGAGTCAAACTTAACTTCAGCCTGATTTCTTCATTGATATGTTTTCTTTCTCCCTGCAATAGATCATAAAAGAGCGGGAACCGATAACGCTGCATGATCACTTTGAGCCTCCTCTCTGGTTTCCTCTGCTTAGGTAATCATCGGTTACTTTGTTTTACAACAGGAGGCGTGTTTCAGGTACGCGTGAAAAACCCATGGCCCCCCCGGGGGGGGGGGGGTAATTCCACTTATACGTGCTATATAGGTATGTGCGGCCCCAAAGGGTATGGTTTTTCGGCCGTTTTGGTCATAAATAGGGTATCGATTTTAGTCTGATTTTAGCCATTTGTCATTAATTGGGTATGGTTTTTGTACTCTAGCCCTGATATGGGTATGTTCTTAAACCTAGAAGCATTTTCTTTATGAAAAGAAAATAACAAAAGCCCTTCACAAATTATGTTCTTACAGTAACTTAACATTGTCTGAGCTAGGGATCCAATTATAACGCACGTCTGAAACAGGATTTTGATGAAGGTTCAGGTCATAAATAGGGTTTCGAATTTTTGGTCAGGTCATAAATAGGGTAGGGAATATCGTCAGATTTTGGTCATAAATAGGGTAAGGGTTTTGGGAAGCGGGCCGCACACCCCCAACCCAATTTTTCTGGGAGTACCCTCCCCCACCGGGCCATTGGCATAGGGGCCTGAACGTGTCTTTTATGAAACTCTAGACCTAAGATCCTAGGCTGATTTAGACAGGACACCGGTCCTGTGTTTGGCGGGGAGGTCCACGGGGACCTCCATGGTTAGCTGCGGCTCGACTCCGGAGCGAGCGGGTCCGGGTTCGAGCCCTGGCCGGGGACATTTTGTGTTCTGTTACTTCCACCCAGGTGTAAAATAGGTACCGGGCGAATTGTTAGGGAAACCTGACAAATTGCGGGGGAGTGACCTGCGATGGATTAGCCACCCGTCCAGGGGAAGTAGAAATACTTCCCGCCGCTCGTTATGCTTCAGAAGCCGGGATAAGCTCCGGCAGCGGTGGCCGGCTTGTGAGCTCGATCTTTTACGACCAGTTGGGGAAACGAGTTATACAAATCTTCTCATGCTACGTTTGGTTTGAATTCTGACTTTTATATATTTTACGGAACGTAATTCAAACCATTAAAGTGCCCCGGTCACTTCCTTTTTTTCTTGAGATTCCCTGAAATTGTGTCTGCTTAACCTTGACTGGCAAAATTCTGACCTTTCATTTTTATCCAAAGGCTGTTTACTTTGAGTGTAAGTTTTGGATTTCACGATCCACCATTACTCACGTTCAAACCTGACCGATTTGACCTCAGAGGGTTGGATCCGGGAAAAGTGATGTCAAAGGCTCACCAGCTTAAAATTTCAGCGTGTGAACGCAGCTTATTATGTATGCAAAGTGCGAGTTAAAAGTGTGAAGCCCATAACTCCCGTGCTGCCATATTAATTCTGCAGCGTACACACGCATTGCATTCTTAAATAGTGAGCCTTTGACGTCATTTTCTCCTCGATCCAGCTCTCTCAAGAACTTAAATTTAGTAATGGCGGATCATTAAATAGAAAGTTCCAGTTAAAATAAACAGGTGCCTTTTTTAAATCAAGGATTAAAACTTGGGTCACTTAGTGTTTAGTTAACATAAGTTTTGAATCCAAAGAAAAAAAATAATTACTTTTTGTCACAGGGGCACTTTAAATCTTTTATTTCGTTAACACAAAGGGCTAGTGTGTAAACCCACCTTTTGGGTAAAAGATTACTGATGTAAGACCAGTGCACACACCAAACATGGAAGACGAGAATCTTGGGTCACGAAACTGGCCCATATATAATGTAAAGGCTGTTTTATTATGGAGAAAAATAATTTATTAATCAGGGCCTTCTCGGTATTAAAAACTGACGGCATAGGGCACAGAATCTCTCTCTAAATAAAGTAGAGCAAGACTATTTGATTCTAGTTAATTTAATATCGTATCATGGTAAAAAGCAAGTAATCATAATACGTACATTGGTGATACGTTTAAATGTTTCTATCCTAGCATTACAAACGCGAACAGTCGTGGAATGAAGAAAATTTGGGTCTTGAAAGGTAAGTTTTCGCCTTAGTCTGGAAACACCACTAAAACATCTTTAGTATCGTATTCGCGCGGAACATTTTTGATATGTCAATTATGCGTCAATGAGCAAATCTCAAGTAGACCAGACCAAAAATCTGCTTTTCTTTGACATAATTAACTATTTTTTTTCCAGCTTTGTACTTTAAATTGAATAAATTCGTGATTGTTTAATTACATGCCATAAGCAGTCTTGCCTGATTTTGTATTAATTTTCGTTAATTCTTGACCTTAAAAATCCATACAGTGAAACCCCGCTATAACGAAGACCCCGTTATAACGAACAACATATGAAAGCCCGGCAGAATTACAGTAAAATATGTGGAAACAAACCGCAAACGAACCCGTATAACGAATAGATTTTGACGGTCCCAACGCACAATTTACCCCGCTATAACGAATATTTTGTCCTGTCGCTCGCAGTCAGTAAAAACGACATGATGATACAAATGGTTGATAAGCCAAACACGACTCCTATTGGTCAAGATAGGGAAACTTTGACCTTCAAAGCTTTGCTTTATTTAAATGTAGCTGTTCACGCGCAAGTCTGTAGACTGTTTTGCGTGGTGTATATCCCATTGTTCAGCTTGGTTCAGCTTGGTTACCCCGCTATAACGAATATTTTTGTTGTTAACCAGATAATTCGTTATAACGGGGTCTTCGCTATAACGAAGACCCCGCTATAACGAACATTTTTTCGGTACCGTGACACTTCGTTATAGCGGGGTTCCACTGTATATTGGAGTCAAAGAAGGTTAGCAGATGTCATTTATTTTTGTTCCTGGCCCGCCTCGATTAGCCTTTGCTACCTGCAGTGCCAGTCTGTCTACTATAATATGTGTAAAATGTAATAATAAAGATGTCTTATCTTGTCTTGTCTTGTGGGTCAAATGACGTCATATGATGTCATTTGATGCCATAACTAACAAAAATGGCATCTTGTAGAACAAAGGTCAAAGTCGATGAACACTCATTTCTCTGTATATTAAGAGAACGAAAGCCAGGAAGGGGCTCCATCCATTCACCTTCCTTTTGTACCACGGTAGGGTTTGAGTTAGCTTGTACCTCCGAGGGTTAAGCTAAATCTTAGAAATTAATTTTATCGCAAGAGAAGATTAAGGGCAATTTGAAACTATAACAACGCATGTTATGAAAATATTGTTTTTTTGTGATAACTGTCTAATTTCTCGGCGCTGATTGGCTCTTTTTGTCATCAATAGAGTACAATCGGATTAAATTGTAATTTATACAAGCTTTCACCAGGGAGATCCTCAGTCCATAAGTACAGCTTTCCACACTCAACAAATGCGCCCACTACCCAGGATGGTGTGGAGATCAATTTGGTGTTCTTGTAATTCAATCGTCGAAGGTGTTACCGAAAGGTAACGCGGTCAGATTCGCTATATAAACAAACAATGAGGAAGAAAGTGACAAGCTGATTAGCACATTTGTGTTTTTTTTTTTTTTTTTTTTTTTTTTTTTTTTTTTTTTTTTTTTTAGTTTTTTTTTTTTTTTTTTTTTTTTTTCCTCATTGGCTCTTCGAACATTTCGATAGATTATTCTCGCCTTGTTATTGGCTAACAAAGTCAACAAAATCATTGGTTTAAAGGGTGACAGTTTGACAGCTGAAAGTTGAAGCTTGAAAGCTTGTATAATAAATTACAATTTTTATCCGATTGTACTCTTATTGATGGCAAAAAATGAGCAACAGCGCCGAGAAATTAGACAGTTATCCCAAAAAAAACAATATTTCATAACATGCCGTTGTTAAGTTTCAAATTGCCCTTAATCTTTCTTGCGATAAAATTAATTTCTAAGATTAGCTTAACCCTCGGAAGGTACAAGCTGAGAAACTCAAACCCTACCCGTGGTACAAAAGGGAGGTCGAATGGATGGAGAGCCCTTCCCTGGCTTTCGCTCTCTTAATATAAGAGAAAATAAGTGTCATTGACTTTGACTTTGTTACAAGATGCCATTTTTTTAGTTATCGGCCAATCAAATGACATCATTTATGACGTCATTTGACCCACAAGTACAAGACAAGATAAGACATCTTTATTAGTACATTTTCACACATATTAATAGTAGACAGACCTGGGCACTGCAGGTAGCAAAAGGCTAATCGAGCCGGGCCAGGAACAAAAATAACATGACTCTGCTACTTCTTGGACTCCAATATTACAGTGGAACCCCGCTATAACGAAGTGTCACGGTACCGAAAAAATGTTCGTTTAGCGGGGTCTTCGTTATAGCGGGGTCTTCGTTATAGCGAAGATCCCGTTATAACGAATTATCTGGTTAACAACAAAAATATTCGTTATAGCGGGGTAAACCAAGCTGAACCAAACTGAACAATGGGATATACATCACGCAAACAGTCTACAGACTTGCGCGTAAAACAGCTACATTTAAATAAAGCAAAAGCTTTGAAGGTCAAAGTTTCCCTATCTTGAGCAATACGTAGTCGTGATTGGCTTATCACCATTAGTATCATCATGTCGTTTTACTGACTGCGAGCGACAGGACAAAATATTCGTTATAGCGGGGATAAATTGTGCGTTGGGACCGTTCAAAAAGTAATTCTGTTATAGCGGGGTTTGTTGCACATATTTTACAGTAATTCTGCGGGCTTTCAAATTGTTGTTCGTTAAACGGGGTCTTGTTATAGCGGGTTTCACTGTATTGGATTTTTTAAGTCAAGAATTAACGAAAATTCAATACAAAATCAGGCAAGACTGCTTATGGCATTAGTAAACAATCACGTATTATTCAATTTAAAGTACAAAGCTGGAAAAAAATAGTTAATGATGTCAAAGAAAAGCAGATTTTTGGTCTGGTCTACTTGAGATTTGACTTCATTGACGCCCTAATGACATATTCAAAAATTTCGCGACGAATACGTGATACTAAGATGTTTTAGTGGTTGTTTCCAGACTAAGGCGAAAACTTACCTTTCAAGACCCAAATTTTCTTCATTGCCACGATGTTCGCGTTTTGGTAATGCTAGGATAGGAAAAATTAAACGTATCACCAAGGTATTATGATTACTTGGCTTGTTTACCATGATACGATATCAAATTAAACTAGAATCAAATAAGTTTGCTTACTTTATTAGAGAGAGATTTCTGTGCCCCTAGTCCGTCACTTTTAATACGAGAAGGCCCTGATTTAAAATTATTTTTCTCACCATAATAAAACAGCTTTACATTATATATGGGCCAGTTTTCCGTGACCCAAAGATTCTCGGCTTCATTGTTTGGTGTGTGCACGGGTCTTACATCAGTAATCTTTTACCCAAAGGTGGGCGTACATACTAGGGGGGGCCTTTCCCTTTTTAATTTGTTAAACGAAAATTAAAAGATTTAAAGTGCCTCCTGTGACAAAAAAATAAATGTATTTTTTTTCTTTGGATTTCAAACTATGTTAACTAAACACTAAGTCGACCAAGTTTTAATCCTTGATTTAAAAAAGGCCCTGTTTATTGTTAACTGGAACTTTCCTATTTAATGATCCGCCATTACTAAATTTAAGTTCTTGAGAGAGCTGGATCGAGGAGAAAATGACGTCAAAGGCTCACTAGTTTAAGAATGCAATGCGTGTGTACGCCTGCAGAATTAATATGCAGCACGGGAGTTTTAGGGCTTTCACACTTTTAAACTCGCACTTTGCATACATAATAAGCTGCGTTCACACGCTGAAATTTTAAGCTGGTGAGCCTTTGACAGCACATTTTCCACGGGAGCCAAACCCTCTGAGGTCCAAATCGGTCAGGTTGGAACGTGAGTAATGGGGGATCGTGAAAATCCAAAACTACACTCAAAGTAAACGGCCTTTGGGATAAAAAGAAAGGGTCAGAATGTTGCCAGTCAAGTGTTAAGGAGGACACAATTTCAGAACTCAAGAAAAAAAGGGAAGTGACAGGGGCTAACTTTAATGGTTGGAATTACGTTCGGAAAATAATAAAGTCAGAATTCAAAATCAAACTTAGCATGAGAGATTTGTATAACCTCTTTCCCCAACTGGTCGTAAAAATCGGCTCATGCGGGCCCCAGCTGCCGGAGCTTATCCCGGCTTATGAAGCATTAAAGCGGCTGAAGTATTTCGACTTCCCCTGGACGGTGCTAATCCAATCGCAGCGCACTCCCCACGCATTGTGTTCAGGTTTCACTAAACAATTCGCCGGTGCCTAATTTATTACCCACCTGGGTGGAGACCAGAACACAAATGTCCCGGCCAGGGATCGAACCCGGACCGCTCGCCCGGAAAGAGGCGCAAAAACCATTGAGGTCACAGTGCCTCCCCGCAAACAGACCAGGTGTCCTGTCTAATAGAGTTAATAGCAAGTAATCTTAGGTCTGAGTTTCATAAGTCACAATGCCAAATGGAACGGTGGGGGAGATGGGTACTTCCAGAAAAAATTGGGTGGGGTGTGCGCCGCTTCCCAACACCCTTCACCCTATTTATTACCAAAATCTACGAATTCCCTACCCTATTTATGACCAAGAGACTATGATCTAACCTCATTTTCTCTTGTTATGACCTGACCAAAAATTCGAAACCCTAATTATGACCTGAACCTTACATCAAAATCCTGTTTCAGACTTGCGTTATAATTGGATCCCTAGTTCAGACCAATGTTATATTACCGTAAACATAATTCGTGAAGGGCTTTTGTTGATTTTCTTTTCGTAATGATGACAAAATGGCCTCTAGGTTTAAGAACATATCCATATCAGGGCTAGGGTAAAAAAAGGCATACCCTATTTATGACCAAAACGGGTGACAAACACCATTACCTTTGGGGCGCACCGCACATAACCTATATAGCGTACGTATTGGGGGAGTACCCCCCCCGGGGGGGCCCATGGTTTTTCACTCGTACTGAAACAACGCCTCATGTTGTAAACAAAGTAACCGATGATACCTAAGCAGAGGAAACCAGAGAGGAGGCTCAAAGTGATCACTGCAGCGTTATCGGTTTTCCCGCTCTTTTATGATCTATTGCAGGGTAGAAAGAAAACATATCAATGAAGAAAATCAGGCATAAGTTTAGTTTGACTCAGCTGTTTATCGGAAAACAAGCTGCTTTGCTATCAGTCTTTCCAACAAACTAATGAGTGGACCAGGGCGTTAGTCAAAGAGGAAATACAGGTCGCAATAAACTAGTAAGTAACAGGAACACAGAGGACACATAGGTAAACTCCCGTACTTCTCACAAAGTAAGAGGGGCAAGCTCAAATGGCGTTCACAAAGAGAAGGTGAAGGTGAGGGGTGCTTCTTTCAATCGACCATTGAGCTAAAAACGCAAAGGTATTCATTATTTAGTCGCTCTTCGTCAGCTGCCGCTAGTCAACTTGGCATGGCAGCTCACAAAAGGGAGGCCAAAGTGGCGAGCGACGTATTAGAGGAAAATGCTGGGAGAATCTTGTTGGGAAAATATGCAATTACAACGGCCATGTACCTTTTACTTGCAAATTGTACCACGCTTCTACTGGACCATAACTAGAGAAGGTTTGCCAACGCATTTGTGTAGATCCCCTTAGTGATTAAATGGATTACTTTTTGATTTCGTAGTAAATAATTGATGGTAGTGATTCAAGTTCGGGATCAGATGAGAAATTAAGCGGTCCTCCAGTGTCTGCTTTCCGTGTCTCTTCTCGAATCCACTTCTGCAGCAAGGAATACCTTCTATTTTTTCAATCATTTGCATCAATAAACGTGACTCTGTCGTCAACAACACAAATTGTCACGTGTTATCTGTTCAGCACAATGTAAACATTGCGGTCTCTACGTTAGCAGGGTCTATTAGGCTCTCATAGGCGTAAACAAAATAGGACATATCAGGACACCTTATACAGTGGAACCTCGATTTAACGAACCTCTATTGAACGAAGTCCTCGATATAACGAACGATATTCTTCGTCCCGGCCAAAGTTACAGTAAAATGTATGGAATAGAACCTCGATATAACGAACCTCGATATAACGAATTCCTCGATATAACGAACATAATCCGGAAGCCCAAAAGTAAAATCTATCCTCGATATAACGAATTACAATGTCAACACGCGACTAGAAGATAAAATGCTTAAACAGATCAACAGTCAACAAATCCTTTAATCCTTATGGTAAAGAGATATCAGTCAACGGCTTATTAAAGAGTTTGGGTTTTGGTCGAGGGTCGAGTGTCGAGGGTAAAATGTCGAGGGTCGAGGGTGAATTGTCGAGGGTCCGAGAAAAATGTCGAGGGTCCATAAAAAAACTAAAAATTGTAAATTGTATAAAAAAATAAAATGTCGAGGGTCCACAGAGGAAACTCAGAAATTCCAGAAATTCCAGACATGTTGTGACTTATTGTTTTTGTATCATACTTTCACGCTTCATTTACACACAGCTTCCACAAATGAGGACAAGGTTAACTTTGTGGAAAGCGTGACTAAGCAATTCGTCCATCGAAATATGGTTTTCTCTTAAGGGCCTAAATCTCGCAGTTCCTGGGTTTCCATCCACTGTGAAGTCATAAGCTGGACTATACATCGACCAAAACTCGTCACACACTGCCACTGAAAACTCGAACTGAAGGAACACCAAAAAAAAAAAAAATGATTTCGCAACCAGAGATGCGCTAATGTAGGGGCTTTTAGCAACGTCTGACAAGAGATTGACAAGAAGAAAAACACATTTTTGTTATTTCAGTCTTTTTTTTATTTTTATCGATGGTATGTTTTCAAGATTTGTTGTCTCCGCCGGAATGCGACAAAATCAAAATTTCCTGAAATAAACAGTTCTCGTGAGTTTTACAATACTAAGTGTATGAGCCGGAATAAAAGTTTCCCAAACATGAAAAGAAAATATTGAAAAGATATTGAAAAGATATGTTCCTGTCGTGCGCTAATGGAGGGGCTTTTAGCAACGTCTGACAAAAGATTGACAAGAAAAAGACGTACAAATTTTTGTTGTTTGACTCCACTTTTTTGTGATTTTTATCGCTGGTGTGTTTTAACATTTGTTCTCTCTGATCCTGTAAAACGTTTTGCACATAGCCGAAACTGAAGTTTTCTTAATGAAATGTAGACTTGTTGTTATGGTTGTTTTTACTGCTGCTGTTACTGTAGTTTTAAGTCGAATTTGTCATTATTTCACCCCATACGCGGAGTGTTAAGAATCTTCTTTCTCCTGACATAATAATGAACTCGGGGATTTCAATCTGATTTAAAACTCTTAGAACTAACCTTCAAAGAAATGAATGTCTAGTGAGTAAGGAGATATGGCGGGGGCCAACTTCGCAGCCATATCCAAGGTGTTTGGCAATGAGTCCGCACATCGCATGAAGTCTTGCGAATTTCACTTCAAAGATCAACGTAATAAAAAAGCACAGAGATTGCAAACTGATAGCAGTGACCGTTTCAAGGAACTTTGTGACGAGCTTCTCAAAAGTGCAACTGAAGTGGGCTATCATAAAGCCAAAGCTGGCCTTGATAATTTATCGAGGAGTGTGAAGACCATACCTTTTTAAAAACATGGGTGTCCTGGTGGCACGAGAGACGCGGGTTCAACTTTAGGGCTTTCGCCCCAAGTAATGCCCAGAGATGAATCAAAGCTGAAGTTATACATGCTGGTGGGGCACATAGGGACTGTCCAAACTTGAGGCCTTCTAGACGTCTGCCATGCGGATGTCCGTGACAGTGTCATTGTCGATACAGAACTACAAAACATACCAGGCCGGCATCCGAACATCAGGCACAGGACCCTCCCTAGCGGAGTGCAAGAGAAGGCAGCGTGTCAAGGAACTCGAGAAGGCGAAGCGAATAGGAAAAGAATTATTTGAGAACAGCAACGATGGACGCTTTATCGACCCGTCATCTCAATGTGCGCCTCCAAAAAACAACAAACGGAAGGCGAGGAAACCAGCAAATCGCAGAGCCGAAAGCGCAGAAATCTGTGGATCCCGGACAAACCGCTTCTAGTGCAACACCACAATCAACCGTAGGTTCCTTTTTAGCTTCATCCAATGGTCGCCCCTCTATGTCCCCAGTTGCATCAACAGTTACATCAAATAACAGCAGCAACAACCATGTCCTATATTTCATCTCAGTGGTCTAGCCTGCCCGCGTTCACTGCCTTCTCTGCAGAGACGACTTTCCCAGCACATGCATCTTCCCCTCAACAGAGTGTGCCACCTCCCTACCAATGGCACTCATGGTCTGTCTCCTTACACATATGAGATCGTAAGGCTACCGTCCAATGTACAGAAATGCTATGGCTGCAGTACTGAAGCGTTTTGCGAAAAGTACAGAAGTGCTCCTAATAATTTAGTCATAAAACACATTGACAGGCGAGTTATAGGCAAGAATTCTGCTGGAAATTGATATACGCAGTAGTGATTTCACAAACACTTACTACCATCCCAACATATCTCACATTAAGCGCAAAAATCCTGTATTTACCGGCCTTGTCTACATCTCAAACACATCTATACAATTCTCTGGATGCCCGTTGCCGTCAAGTACTGGATTCGTTTCAGTTAAATGTATTACTAAAATAGCCTTTGCCGTACACTTCCTACATTGATCTTCGTCGTTCAGTTAGGAAGTAATCGTTAAAATATGTCGTTCAATCTCTACTTTTAAACTGAGCTTCTCTGGTTTCGAATATATATATATATATAATTACTAATTGAAACCAGTTCAGGACTTCAGGAGTGATTCATCGTTTTATTGCTACAGTCCTGTTTCGTATGGTCAAAGATTGACCACACTCATCAGGCAACATCAACGAATGACCGGTAAATTTAAATGCTGGCAGTTAAATACAAATACATGGTTGCTATGGTGCTTACTATTGCGTTACGTTAAATAAAAGTTTTGAAGTACATATCTGTTCCTGTGGGGGCACGAGGTCGCTAATTCGTTTCGTTTGTTTAGGGTACATAAATCTTTTCTACAGATTATAACAAATTTCTCATTAAGACACAAACTGCATTTCTTGGTAACATTGTTGTAGGGGTTGCATTTTCTGATCACTTTCCACTTTAGGCTGAAGGGTATCTTGGCGTCTTTCAGTTTCCATACATGCTTTGACAGTTCAGTGGCGTTTCTTTTGTTGGCGTGTCGGAAGGATGTTTTATGGTTTTCCTTCCGTTTACTTCTCTTTTCAACTATGGCTTGTATTAAAAACAGCTTTTTTTCATAATCAAGTGTGCCTTCTGGCATAAATAATACCAAAGGCCCGGGTCGCACTTGGGACAAACATTTGAAATGTCCTAAGATTTTACCGACAAAAAGTTGTTTTAAAACTTGTCCAAGACAATATTAGACATTACAGCGAGTTAGGGTCGCATTTACAGAGACAATCAACCGTGACATATGGTAAAGTAAACATAAGTCTTGTCACTTTATCCGGCGCACCATTTCTTGCATAAAAAAGATAACAATTCTCCCCCTTTCCACTAGCCTCAATGGAATCTTCAGCATCAGCGGACTCTAGTGATGCTGCAGGTGGGGAAGACTGAGCTGGCAAACTGCTGGAGCTAGATAATGTACGAGCTCTCGATGGATGCTGAAATTGCGCCAAAACCGCTGTTGACACAAAAGTCTTTCGGGGAAATTGCTCTAGTTGGGGCCTTTACTCATTGTGCTGATCGTAAGAGTTATCTGTGTCGCTCCCACAAAAAACGGGAACATTTGATC
The DNA here is from genome assembly GCA_019787425.1 of Platygyra sinensis. Classification (NCBI taxonomy): domain Eukaryota; kingdom Metazoa; phylum Cnidaria; class Anthozoa; order Scleractinia; family Merulinidae; genus Platygyra; species Platygyra sinensis. The sequence goes on along the minus strand of JAHPZR010010868.1, from coordinate 22,945 downwards.
GAAAACCTGAATTCATGTCTACGCACGCGTGACCGACGGCACAACTCAGCTGCAACGAAATAATACAATGCAAACCGAGTACGTTTTAACGATGAAAAACACAAAAAAATCCAAAATTTGTTTTTCTTGTCAATCTTTTGTCAGACGTTGCTAAAAGCCTCTCCATTAGCGCACGAGAGAAACATATCTTTTCGATGTTATGTCATGTTTGAGAAACTTTTATTCCGGCTCATACACTTAGTATTGTAAACTCACGAAAACTGTTTATTTCAGGAAATTTTGATTTTGTCGCATTCGGAGACAACAAATTTTGAAACATACCATCGATAAAAATAAAAAAAAACTGAAATAACAAAAATTTGTTTTTCTTGTCAATCTTTTGTCAGACGTTGCTAAAAGCCCTACATTAGCGCATCTCTGGTTGCGAAATAATTTTTTTTATTTTTGGTGTTCCTCAGTTCGAGTTTTGCAGTGTGTGACGAGTTCTGGTCGATGTATAGTTCAGCTTATGATTTCACAGTGGATGGAAACCCAGGAACTGCGAGATTTAGGCGCTTAAGAGAAAACCATATTTCGATGGTCACGCTTTCCACAAAGTTAACCTTGTCCTCTGTCAGCCGGCATCTGTTTACTTGCGGTTGTGGGGTGCATTTGTGGAAGCTGTGTAAATGAAGCGTGAAAGTATGATACAAAAACAATACGTCACAACATGTCTGGAATTTCTGGAATTTCTGAGTTTCCTCTGTGGACCCTCGACATTTTATTTTTTTACAATTTACAATTTTTAGTTTTTTATGGACCCTCGACATTTTTCTCGGACCCTCGACAATCACCCTCGACCCTCGACATTTTACCCTGGACCCTCGACCCTCGACCAAAACCCAAACTCCTTATTAAAAAGTCACCTGTGTTAAAAGTCAGTCATTAACTATGACCTCGATATAACGAACATTTTGGTCGTTTTCCCTCAAATTCGTTATATCGAGATTTTCGATGTAACGAACCCTCGATTTTACGAACAAATTTGGCCGGTCCCCAGCGACTTCGTTAAATCGAGGTTCCACTGTACTGAGCGCTAGTTCCCTTGGTGTACAATGAAACATATTCGTATTCTCGGTATAGACTGGAACTAGCTTGAAATGGAGGCTCATGAGGTGGTATATCATTACAATGAGATAAATGTCATTTTGTATTTGAAAACATCGGCCTAGCATTAGCCGCATTTGCATGCTATTTGCAGTCCCATACTGAGAATTACTGATATGGTCTACTACGGAAACAAGCTAGTGGCGAGTCATGGGCCTCATTCCATAGGTAAGGATCTCGGGAGAGGGCTCGTACTACAATACAGTAGTCAGTACGCAGATGTGCCGGCCAGTAGAGGTACGTTTATCAGGTGGGACCCTTATAGAAAGGTAATTATTTCATCATGGTTAAGTATAACTAAGAAGATCTTTCAAAATTTCCTACATCAAGTACTTTCCGGGATCACCCAATCCCCATTGGCTTAGAAGAGGGATGCAGTGTGCCTACTGTAAGATTGTAAAAGGACGGCTTTTTATTGAAGATATATGAAAGAGCTGGCTTTTTGGTTGATTCTGATATTTTTAAGGGTAAGGGTTTAGGCCAAGAAAAACTGGTTGATTCTGATATTTTTAAGGGCAAGGGTTTAGGCCACAGGAAGAAAACTCTCCTCGCCACCTCGTGTTGCGACAACGGATGCTTTGTTCACTCTAAACACTTAAATCAAATTTACATAGAAAGTGACAAAAAAAAAACTACAGTAACTTAAGAAATAAAAATGTTAAGCTGAGCCAGGAGGGTAAATGAACCTTGTGGTTTTTGAGTTATTCCCCTGCCTTTCATGTGCACTGCACTGAAAACAAAAGGAGATTAAAGGACTGAAAGAGACGAGTAAATAAGATGCAAACACAAGAAGACCGAACCATATGAGCAGTGTGGATATTTGAAGGAGTTGAATGTCCAAAATTTTAGTTACTTCATGGAATTTTCGAGTTATTCAGAGAAGAGATATAGCTTAATTTACGAATTCAACGTCATGTAGCAGTTAGCACATTCCTAAAATTTCGTATGTAATCCAAGTTCAAACAGATACTCTTCCGTAGACTACCGCTTGTAAGCCTGGCAGGGACTGATTCAGTCAAAGGTCTCGAACAGTTTTCGATCCCAGCAAGCCATGGCAAAATCTCGATTTTTATGATAACGCTGTTAGCTGTTTTATTCACATATTGTTGATATGAATAGAGGTTCCATTCATACAAGAAGTTTCAAGCGTATGCACTTCTCCGTTTTTAGATATAGATGAACTAGGGATGGCTTTACGGGCCCGAAACGTTTCCGGGCTTTGGAGTGGGGAGAACGGCTAGGCAGCAGTAAGAGGTAGTCAGAAATTGAGAAAGTGGTTGCAAGGATCATTTGTGGGGAAAGAAAGATATTGAAATCCTGTCCTAAAGAGGCCTTATTTTCTACTGTCAACGGTCAAAAGTCAAAATAATTATCTGATCTTGCCAAATGGTTACCAATTTACCTGGGATAGTTTTTTTCAATTGACAGAAGTCGCCGTCTTTTCCTTCGGGACACACGCACTTATAGCCACCAGATGTACCGGGAATACAAAGGCTTTCATGGCCGCGTGGATTATTTAAACATTGGCTGGCTACGTCGGATTAAAAATTATACAGTGATATAGGCGAGACACACCATAAGTATAATGGAATTAATTTTGTAGAAGATTATTTAACTATGGAACGTTATCTCATGTAGGGGTGATTTAAATTTTATTATTACAAATTAAGGTTACACTTTAAATCCCTAATGCAAAGATAAAGATACATCTTATGTGTACAAGGCGGCCCAGCCGATAGAATCAGGCCACTTGGGCAGCTGTGTAAAAACAATTGAGGTAAGAAAAAGAAAGGTGATAACTTAAGCTACACCCAATAAAAATTACAGTCAATAAAAGAATAAAGGAGATGCACATGATTAAACTGATCGAATAATAAAAAGAATTACACATCAAGAGAAGAGGAAGGTAATGCTGGGAGAAATGGCACATGGGAGGAACGGGGAACTGCATTGAGAAGTAATTGAAGGCACTTAGACATATAACGGAGAAGAACAAAACAAATACGCTCTTAGTACAAGATAAAATCAGAAGACTGACAAACGAGCAAAATTAAAGACTAAAGATCTAGAAAGAGACCATTTACCTGTTACTTGCAACTTGTACGATAAAGTTTGCTTCCCACGACCATCGAAAGTGACAACGCAAGTGTAATACCCTGCGTCATCAGTAGATACTTTGTCGATTATGTGGGAGAACCTATGGTAACGAGATTCCGAATTTTCAACATTGGAAAAATTAGCGGTCTCAAGGATCTGCTTGGTCTCTTCTCGTATCCACTTTGCAGAAGTCAAGAGCCTTAAGTTTTTAATGCTGCATAACAAATTCACTTCCTCGCCAACGTTAAATGTCATATTTTCTGTTTCAATGTGAACATCTGGTGTCTCTTGGCCTGAATGGAAACGAAATCAATGATTAGTCACGTCTATATCAATCGCTTGTGTCCACCTTTTTACAACTACGGAAACCATAATTGACGAGCCGTTCTTTGAATACTTGAAGTTCTTAATTCCCAAGATTGCTAAAACTTGGTATATTATTCAGAATGGACATTTTTAAGGGTCGTCAATTCCCGGCGCAGCCAAGAGAAGCTTTCAATTCTATGAGGTACGCCGGGTGGAGGAGCGTAGAAGAAAGAAAGCTAAGGGAAACAACTGAGTTGCATCAGCTCCATAGCACGCTCAAAGGAAGAGTCAAGCAAAGAACAAAGGAGAGGTACATGCAAGGGGAAAGTTAGAACTAAAAAAGATTTCACATGGACGACTGATAAGGTGGTAGGAAAGGTTGACAGTGCTTAAAAAACGGGAGATACATTGAGAAGTGACGACCTTGGCAGGTCAGAAGCAAAACAACAACAACGAACACTATTTTAATAAAATAGACTACAGTTAAGGAAATATAACTTCTTTGAGCGGAAAATAAAAGAAAGAAATAACCACTTGACTGGCCCAGGGAATTTTTACTCTATAGAGCATTAGGACAGACGGAAGTGAAAAAAGGAAAAACCAGCTGAAAGTAGTGTCCTGGGGAAAAGCTCCGAAAAACAAATTTAGAAGAGATTCTGAAGGAGGCAAGATCGAGGACAGAACAAAAATAAAGACAATGCTAAAGTTGGTTTTGCCTCTTGTAATAATTAACTTGGGAATTCCGGGTTTAATTTGACGAAAAACAACATATTTCATTTGAAATGACACAACTATTATATCCTACCTGACTACACTCGACGACGCGACCTACGAGCGAGTTGCCATGCCGGAAGTCGGCGACCCATTTTGGCGCCAAGTTAGAAGCTCCGGGACAAAAAAAATGTTTCATATTTTTTGCTTTATACAATCTGATACGATATTTGGAATTGTAAATCCCTTTAAGTGAAACACTAATACCATCTCCAGCGAGAAAAGTTGTCTGATTTCAATGCCTTTCCTGTTAACTTACAATGACGTCAGGACAGCAAAGTTTTTCCCGCCTGCTGAATCCTGATAGGTTAATTCAAATTTTCCGCGCGCCAGCCGCATGCAAGGCGGTGCAATACAGACGATTGAAAATCTAAATATCTTATCAAATAAATCAGAGCCTACAAAGAACCCAAACAGTCTGAATTGGGAAAAGGTACCCTAAAATAAATAAATTGCAAGAACCTGTTCAGCTAGACCTCAAAAATTCTAGGTTGTTATATGCGGGCTTTCACTGTATCTCAGAGAATTGCAAGCTAGATCCTCTCTTGTCTCTATCTCTAAGTCCCACAACGTTGCTTAATTAGCGATGTGATGCAGGAACACAATGAGGTTATCAATTGACTGATGCTAGTTGAAGAATATTACTTATAATGAGTGGTACTGATATCCTTACAAACATATTTATTTTCATATAGCAAACAAACCAGATTAAAGCCGGTGTTGATAAATTAACCGTGGAAGATGAGAACTTGATCATTACCTTGATCATTGTTATCGTTACAGTTGTTTTTAGATTCAAGAGAATCAGGATTATCCTTTGTAGCACTGCAATGTTGTCCACCCTCACAAGAAACATTTGTACAGTTGCCTACAACATGAGAACTGAGGTCAGTCACAAGACTTATTAAAATGAATGTAACTATAAAGAAAATATTTCGTAAAATAATAGCCGCGGAAATCACTCCTCTACGGGGTCCACGTCGAATTTGTTTTCCAACGATGTACAAACTACCGCTAGTCAATTGAACTAAACCATTCTCGCGTACAGAGCAAAAATAAAATATAGTTTGGATGCAATCAAAACTCACTAATGTGGCAAAATCACTTGACAATGACTTCACACAT
>JAHPZR010010868.1:0-12500 GCA_019787425.1 Platygyra sinensis | reverse complement strand
AGCAAGAAAAAAAGTCTAGTTAAGTAGAAGAATCACGTAAATTTATAGCGTTCAGCGTTCTTCTTAAACATATACATATATAAAGACTGATAGAAAGAATTTTCAACTTTTCTTCTTGTTATCAATATCTATATAAACTTGTTTCTCAAAAAAGTAGTAGTATTGCAGTAATGGCAAGTCAATTTCTCTACGGAATGGGGATATTGTTACCTTTGCAAACAGCAACAGCTTCGTTCGAAAAATTGCAGCTACTTGATATCTGTTGCTCGAAAAAGTCACATGTGTTGTTGTTGTTGTTCTCTTGATTTAAGACACAGGAATCATTTCCAACACGTTTATCTCCCTGAAAAGCAGCTTCGGCTGAAGTAAATCCCTGAGTGCGGCACACTTCATGAGCCATGTTAATGTCCCAGGCTGAATTGCAAAACGGCGCCCAATTGTTGGATATGTTGATCTCGAGCTTGACTTTGGACCAGAATTTTGGGTAAGGTGAAATACGTACTTTGTAAGCTGCAATGATAGAAATAGTAGGAAATAAACAACTTTAACATCCAATTAATCTGCTAACTGTGTATCTTACATATATATCTTCAAGGAACCACAGGGTAACAATCTTCTTTTTTCACCGGAGAAATAAAGTTTAAGAAAAAAAGGTTATTTTAATAAATGCGATTAAGAATTTCCAAAAATGCTCTTGATGAAAATGTCTGTCAGATGAGCCTCACTTGAGAAAATTGAATAATGAGTACGCATTTGCAGCAACCACAAGGAGTGGCGCATGTACCACAAACATTTCCCGTCTACAGAGGCCAAAAATCGTAACCTTCGGGCGGGTCCAACAAGGCGAATCTGCGAGTTTTCCGAATTCGTGTAAAATCTGACAAATCTGATTGAATGAATACGAAACAAGAACTCTGCGAAGGTGCGAGGAACAGGGAGTAAATCTGATCCCCTACTTTAAATACTCTCTAAATTTCCCCATCCAGGTCTATCCAGGTCTCCCTACTCCCAACATTTTCTTCTCTCTCCTTCCACTTTTCCCCCTATTTTTACATCTCCCATTTTCCTGTGAGCCATTTCTCCTTCCTCCCATTTTGGTCCTCCTCCCTCTCTGCTTTTTCTTAGAAATTCGTGCCCGATCACTCGCCTTGCCATTGGTCGCAATTCCTAGAGCTGAACAAAAGTATAACAAAATATAGTATAGTGCATTGAACGCACGCTTGCCCAGAAGTGGTGTCTGAGTTATATTTGAGTGAGGTAGCTTTATGGCCAGAACGATAAGTTGTCGTTGATAAGACGTTGACTAATAGGTCATTTCGGAGTTGCTTTTCCCTCCAAATGAGTCTTGGTGCAGAACAATTGATATTATGAGTCTTTCTGGCGCGTTCATTGTCTTGCAAATGAAACTTGTTTCCGTATGACAGGTTGTGCAGCAGAACTCGATCGTTTTGAAACAGAGTGAAAGATTAAATCGGAATCGAAATGGCTTATCAAATTATCGAGGTTCAACATCAAAAGCTAGGAAGGATCGATATTAATAATTTGACGTATATTTTTGTTTTACGATAGGATGCATATATAAGCAGCTGATAAGGAATGTTTTACCTACCTTTGCAATTCAATTTATGATTTATCGAACACTGTCGAATCTCCAGTTTGTCTTCACCACAATGATGTACACACTCTCGCATTTGCATCTCAACTCTACATCTACCAGAACATTGGGTCCAATTCGTCCACCGTGGAGTAGCGACTGCAAGGAGTATTTAAAGCTGAAATATACTGAATTTCTGTCGATAGAACAAGCTGGCTAGAATCGGATGTACTAAAGAGAGAGAAGTTACTCTTTAAAAGCATTTTAACTTGAAACATTTAGAAACATTTAAACTAACACTTCTTCATATTATGCTGTTATTTTAGGAGAAGGGGAAGAAATTCCTCGCACTGGATTTAACCACAAAAACTTTTCCAATATCGAAGCACAAACGGACAAAATGTTCAAACAATGTGGTATGACAAGTTATAGCACACAGATTGGACAGTGTACTTTAAGGTGGCCGAACACAGTTTTGGCGCGCGCTCTTGCTAACGCGATTCAGCGCGCGCACAAGTATTGCATAAAAACAAACATGGCATAGAGCGATCATTTTATTTGCTCAATGTCTGCGCTATCTGTACTATATTTTTCTTCACAAATGAACACAATGTATTGAATTGATGGTTTTACTCTTTTATTACAAAGGTATGTTAGAAAGGTAACGATGCAAAGAACTCAGCTCTGCTATTTCTTTGTTGCTAAACTTGAACCCAGTTAAATGCAGCGCATGCGTAGTAAGTCGAAAAAAGTGCGATTGAGTGAAAAATTGACTTCTCGGAGGCGCTTATTTCTCGAGAACCACTCATTAGAATTTCACGAAATTTGGCACGAAAATACTTTAGGAAATAAGTAACTGGAGGATTGAAAAAAAATTCAACTTTAACAAAGGAAATTCAAGATATGCCAGTGAACCTTCAAAGAGGGATAATTAATGATCTGTTTGTTAAATTATTATTAAAATAGCGCTAACTTACGAGTATCGTTACAAGCTTGTTGCATGCAAATTATAAAGAAAATCTAATGACTAGATTTTCTGTAAATAAACAAAACCGATTTTAAACACCTGTTTATATTTGATCATGTTGCCATGGCAACGGTACATACGTCAGCTTAATTGTCAAAAACTTGAAGTTTGTGTTGTTAACTTGCTTGCTGCCATTTTTGGTGACCAAAGGATCAAGGTTTTTAGAGAAAACTGTAAGTGAAACAGAGGTATCAAAAACTGTGTTCAGCCACCTTAAATTGATCTGATTTTCCATAGCCACCGTAAATAGAAAGAGGAACTTTGGAATTCGTAAAGTGGAAACTAAGTCAAACACAGGTATATTGTTATTACAGCTTGAGCAGTCAAGAAAGATTCAGGACCTTTCTTTTTTGTACCTTCCTCGTTAGTCGTAAGGGGAAATATTTTAAAATAACTTTTAAATGATTTTGACTAATTACTGTCAAATGGGTCTAAGAGAAAAAGAAAATAGACCACTAAGATGAAAAAAAATTGCAATCTGCAGTTGGTATGAGAAGTGTAAATAATAAATTGACTATTTAACCAGGATAAACCTTCAGTACAAAGTACTGTTATCAACGGGGTCCTGCTGACTAAGAATTAAAAACTAGTAATAAAATAAATACATATTAAAGCGAAAAAATGCACTAAGTTAAAAAACCATTAAAAACTACAATAAAAACTACAATAAAAACTACAATAAAAATTACAAGTAATAATGTTTATTTATTTACCCTAGGAATCAATTTGATTGGATAATGATGATGATGATGATGATGATGGCGGTGGTGGTGATGATGGTGATAATAATGATTATTATTATTATTATCATCATCATCATTATCATCATCATCATCATCCCATGAATAATTCAAAATTATTTACAAAAGGTCAAATATAAAAATCACATCTTCCAAATACATATATGAGATAGTGCTTGAAAAAATCTATTTACAGTAATTAAGAATGCGTAGTAAAAAATACTAAATGCCCTTTAAAAAACGTCAATAAACAGTTCCTTCAGTACTCTTAATTTTTATATCAGTATTGCGAATATTAACAAAAATAATTATAATAATAATAAATGACAATAAATTATGAAGCTAGACAGTTAAACAAGGAAGTTCTTGAAGATGGCAAAAAGCTGACGTGGACAGGCTATATATCCCTAGAAATGCAGGTGGAAGGAGTCTTGTAATGTAATAATAATATTGTTATCATGATTATTGTGTTAATTTCCTTTAAGAAATATGTACTTTTTATGCAATGTTCATTGCAAAAGACTCTCTCGTCGAGCCAGTACGAGTGAGTCTCGTATGTGTCAGTAACATGCCACACAGGTTTTAGTCCTCATTAATTAATTAAAATGATGCATTTTTTTTATTGAGATGTTTTTATCAGCTGGACAGCAAGGCGGCTGATGATAGATTAAGACTGAAGATCTGAGAAGAATTAATGCCATAACATATCGACTGATCTATGGGAAATATTTGGAAACTGGCCGTGGGGCGTACTACATTTGATCCGAAATGAAATGAAATCGTGTTCTATACTTGTTGAAGACCACTGTCTCTGAAATCTCCCGAAGAAAACCAGATTAAAAAAAGTTGTTGAAGTACAAAAGACATACGGAGGAATTTTAGGACCCTTGCCGTAGATAGTGTTTAATTAATCAAACTTCAGGCAACTTTTTCTTATCTAAATGCAAATGTTGCTCAATATATTGTCACATTAAGAGAACCTGTGGTGACTTTATTAGTCGTTATGTAAATAGAATATTGAAAATAATAGGAAAAAATGCATTTGATGTTGTTGTTACATAAACAACGAGACACGGATAGAGTAGTTTTTGCATTATTTAAGAATTCCTTATTAAATTTAAAAAGCGGGGCTTGTTTAGGTACTAATTGCCAAACCGGCCTAGGAAAAGAAAAAAAAACTTGCCAGCCCATTTACTTTAACCTCCCAAGTAGAAGGTACAGTAAAGGCAAAAAATAAATATATGTAAGGAGAAAGAAATAAAACAAACTAGAAATGGCAACTCATAATTAAATAACAGTAAATCATATAGGTAAATCAGGTAGCTGTGCTTTCGCCTTTTTGCAATAAATGCTTGGAATTGCAATCCTCTTTCAATCCTCTTTTGGCCATGTTTGTAGAGATGTGTGCTATTTCAACAATGTGGGATGCAAAACTCGTCAAGATCCCCATTTTTAGAGGCCGCGTCAAAAGCCTGCCACGAAAGTTCTAAGCTTCCTTTATTACTGAGAATGATGTTTTCTATTTTGTGTGTGTGTTTTTTTTATCTCTTTTGGTACCCAGAACACGACAAATCTAGCAGTTGGTAGCTGTTGTTAGTTGAAACTGGAAAATTCTATTTAAATGTGCCGAAAGATTTCAATTCTATAGAAATTAATTCAAAACTACTGCTTATTTGAAAGTTCACCAATTTTTACCTGTTGGCTGAGAAGAAGAAACAAGTATCCATGGAATCAGGAAAAGGTAGCAGGCCATTTTCAGTGACTCCGGCACTCTCTTGGTGTTTTGATCTATCAACCTTAAGACCAAGGACCTTTTTTCCTATATGTATGCAAATTTGGCTCAATTTATTGTCAGGTATGGCGGAAAATCTGACAAGACCCCATTGTCCTGTTGTCCAAATAGAAAACTGAAAAGAATAGATCAAAATGCAGTTGATGTAGTTCTTATCTAAACAATGAGAGGATAGATGGAATAGTTTTAATGAAGTCAGTTTAAGGATTGTTCTGCGATTCCCTACAGCGGATCTTGTCCAGCACTTTCAATTTCCTGTCCAATTTCTTAACTCGTGTTAATGAAGTGCTTCTGTGATATAGATGTGTACCCTGCATGTTGTTTTATTAGAGGGTTAAATAAAGCACCTGTATTAACTGCAAAAAAAAACTAATTTAAACTTCATTTCTTTTTTCAACGAATGATCTTATATTGTTTTAGTAATAAAATTGTGCCTCCAGGGTGAAAAATTAGTGGTAACTTTCAAAGAAATCGTTTTTTCCTTGCAGTATTTACTGCGACACTTTCAGGGCCATTCCGAGAATTTTGTATTTCTTGATTGAGGGCAAATATCTCCCCCTAAAATTACGCCCAAAGAGATAAAGCTCCTGAAAGGTTACTAGCTACAACAGTTTCTCTCGCTCTCTATCAATAAATGTTTGTATTCAAGCCAAGGATAGCATGCACGCGATGTCCTCTCTGACGTCTCTCTGCGCCGAATCGTCTTTTGCCAATGAGGCAAAACTTAGACAATGACGTCAGCCTCAATTTAAAAATTCGCCTGCGCTTTTTCTCGGATTTTGAGTTTTTTTTTTTTTTTTCTGTGTATGATTATCATTTAAACTAGAATTCCTCTTATCAAGTTATTTAACCAATAATGCGTACCTTAAAAAAAAGCCTCTCGTGAAATAAAAATTACGCTTGTTTTGACTGGACACTGAAATAGGACAACTCTCTTTTTTTTTATATAAGAACCTTTTTTTAAAAGGAACGTTGAGGCCGAGATTAACCAAAATTTTAGGATCCTATTAAGAACACTCCCCAGGCTGAGAGTCGATTAAGAACGATTTTATTTTGCCAATTCAATTTGTATATTAAATGACACGCATAGAATAAAGACAACAAAATGTAAATTAACCCAAATACTTAAGGGCATGTTCTGTATAACATTAACAATGGTTTTCTTATTGCATGACACACATCTCGGTTTGTAATAATCAGCAGTTCTTATTTATATCAAAACAACTTCCACATCATTTAAGTCATCAGGTGATACAAAGTATACCATGTAAATTCATAGTTATATGGTAAATTGGAGAACATCTAAAGGACGATTTCAGCCTCAGATTGCAAAAAATGTAACAACGTTCAGCGTCAGCTCCAAAATTAGATGTTTTTAGCACTGTAGTTATCACATTGTTTCACGCAAATGATTTAGACCAACCTGTTTTAATCGCCAGATAAACTGTAATTGAGAGCTACAAACTTTTCTTCAGTGCTATTTTCGATTCCAAACTCAAGCGTAGCGACAGTAAACAACGCCATCAGTGATCGTGGGCTTGTAATTGCTATCCAACAGCTGCACTTAAGCTGGAAGATTGCCCGCGGGGTACAAATGAACTGAAAAATATACTTCGTATTTAGTACCTTCAGAAAAGCTCTATGCCAGTTGGTAAGAGGTAAAAGATTTACACTACGAGTGACATCCTCAAAATTACACGCGTTTAAGGTGAATGCAAGTCGAAATAATTAATGAATAAACAGCCACCCAAAGAGTAACTTTATTTGCGACAATATATCGACAAAAGCCATTCTGTTTTTGTTCAGCTGCTCGAGGGTGAATAGTAGTTGGCTAATCATCTCCTAGCTAGCCAATCAGGGCGCGCGAAAAGTACTATTCACTTGTGTGGTATATAATGATTTCAAATACCACGAGCAGTGCACGTGATGATCCTCGTGAATCGTGATTTCATTAGAAGCTATGAACTGTAATTTTCCAAAATAATTCTCCATGAAATGAAAAAGAAGTATTTCATTCGTTAATTCCTTATGAACCCTAATTCTGGTTATGTCTTCTTGTTATTTTCGACCGTAATTTACAATATAACGTGACCGTGACAGTACAATCATCCCTCTTCGCGTTCTTGCTCGGATTTCTTTTTCTTTTTTTTCTTTTTTTCGCGTAGAACAAGAAGCGGAGGATAAAGACATCTGACAAGACTGTGCTTTGGGTGTGAATTTCCAAGTGACATAAGTTACATAAAGGCCCTGGAAAACGAGGATACATTGTTGCGGACACATTGTTGCCGACACAAATGTTTCTTCGTTTGCGTGCGCGCGCAACATTTGTTGCGGACACAAATTTTGTGTCCGGGACACAAAAAATGTTTCTGATTTTGTTCAGAAACATTTTGTGTCCGCAACAAATGTTTCCCAGTTTGCGCGCCAAGGAAACGTCATGAGCAACAATGTTTCCGCAACATTGTTTCCTTGTTTGCCACCGCCTTAAGTTCGTGTCAAGAAATGTATGCCTTTTTTCTTTTTCTGCGTGAAACGTGACACCCCCGCCACCCCCACCCCCGAATGCCACCCTCTTAGCTGCAGCAACGCGTTTTTTGTAAATTAATGATTTTGTATTCTCTATTGTTCTATGAATTCATTAAATGCTATCGCAACCTAGATCGTGTAGAAAGACATATTTTATTATGTTAAGTATAAACATGCCGAAAATCGTTTAATTAAGGGGTCTTACACAAAAAAAATGTATTTTTGCAAAAAAAAAACCTCTGTGAAACAGTTTTGGCACCACGTTAAAGGACTTTGCACTCTGACTTCAAAAATGGGCATTTCCAGGTCACATGCCACAATAGTTAATGAACAACTAGCTCCTAAGTGTTAAAAATTGTGTTCATTACAAATACGATAACTTACTAATGGATGGTTCTAGAAGCATGGGATTCAGTTCATGCTGTCCACAAGCAGGTTGTTCAGGAGCCAAACCTCAGAAAGCAGTGTTTCGAGGGATTTTATCTTGTAAAATTTGGAAAAGTATTACCGGCGATCGGTCTGTTTGGTCATTTTGATAAATATGGCTTTAAAGTTTTCCTTCGGTCTCTGAGAGCCCAAATTGGCCCTGTGAACGGTTAAAGGAAAGGGTAGAGGGGTATTCCGAAAGGTTTTACATAAATGTTTCATTGAATACCCGAATACACACCAGTCATAGAAATTAAACAAGTATAAGGAGCGTAAAAGATGGCACAGAAAACAATGGTCGGGACCATGATGCAAGATTCTCATAAGTACACACCTCTAAAGCTTTTCTGTAAAATATCATTAAAATGTACCAGATTGAATACATTTTGTGAGTACGTTTAGACTGCACTGTGAGCAATGGTTGCTATGGGTGTTGCTATGCTGAAATATAGCTGCCAGGTGTGCGAATTTCAATTTAAACGTACATCAAGGAGTAACTACAGCAAAATCGTTTCAAAATGCGATTAACAATTGGTCAGGGATGGTGAATCTTCATGTTCCCAAAAAACTGTTTGTTTTTTTTATGGGAAACATTTCAATGTCAGAGTATAAGACCAAACATCGATTGCGTGACTCTCAAGTGTCTCAGACCTCGTGATTGATGACGACTGCGTTGCATCATTGTTGGCATCAAATATGTTGCCGATGCTGCAGTTTTGACTACTTTCAACATGTAACAGAGGACCGTGATTTCATAATTCAGTTGTCAGCTCATAACATAGAACGGCTAACATGGATTCGATGGTAGAAGAAGTCGCGATTTTCAATGAGTACTGGTTTACGTTTGTAATAGCTTTCGTCGTTGGAGCTGGTTTGCTTCACTTTGGAACAAAACACTCGCGTCAACTCAAACCTTACAGTCATATACCTGGACCAAAGCCTTGGCCGTTTATCAACAATTTGCCTAGTTCGATCAAGTCCAAAGGGCAAGTACACGTTTTGTTCGATCAATATTACAAGAAGTATGGAAAATTGTTTGTGACCAGTGGCGTGACGGTCTTCTTTGGAGTTGGGGACCCCGAAATGATTAAACAGATCCTGGTGAAAGATTTCGACTCATTTACTGACAGACCGGTTGGTGAAATTGACTTCTGTTTCGTTTCGCGTATGTGCAAGACACTAGTTAGGCCGAAATATTTATAACATACACACGGGCGTAACTGCCATCAAACTTTGGATGCGTCCAAGTTAACCTAGCGTTTACTTTTTAATAATTCAATAACTCCCTGGGGTATCCTGCTGTGCTTAGCAAACATTTTCATTCGACTGGAATTGAGAAATACCGAAAATTTTAATATGTTTTATCAAGAAGACCAGATAATTTTTATCGTCACGATTCTTACAACGAATCCAAAACAATCTTGTTTACCAGTAGCTGGTAAACAAGCTCGAAGCGTGACTTTAAGCGTGGAAAATTAGAATTGTGGAATTGGCGAATTGTGGAATTTTGAACCTAGGCCCGGAACCGACAAAGAAAATGCACGCAAGCGACAAAATGACACGGCTACTATAGAATTTGGTTTTCCAACACTGCGTTCTCCGACAGCTGTATTCCGGTTCATGTTGTGCAACAGTTTATAATGCTTTAACAGTAAAGGCTTTTTGCTGTTTAGAATATAAATGGAGCAGTATTTTTACATAAGTGGGCGATATTTATGGGAAGCCGCTACTGCCAGAAGCCATTCCAGTTTTAAAGGCTTTTAATTAGCATTGGCGAGATGCAAATCTCAAATGATGAACTTGGAAAATGCATGGGTGAATGAAATAAAGCAATGGTTGATTTTTTTTTGGAAATCTTCAGTTCTCGCTAGCGAGTTTTTAATTTCTCGCCAGCGAGTTTTCAAATTTCTCCCTAGCGAGTTTTCAAATTTCTGGCCAGCGAGTTTTCAATTTCTCGCTAGTAAGTTTTTGTCATGCCTCTCTCCCAGGCCTTCACTTAGAAGACGATTCATAAGTCCTGGAGATTAATAGGTTGCGATCATTCAATAAGGCTGGTGTTTAAATGATCTTTACAAAGGAAACTGGAAGATTACGTTACCATTTTGCTTGGAATGATGTTCAAGCTGGAAATTGGTGGAAGTAAAGAATATCGAAACAACGTATTGATGCTCTTAAGAATGCTTTATGATTTATCGTACGGTAAGCTGAAGGACATATCCAACGAAAAGTAACCATCTGTTGGCCAGAAATCTGGCAAAAATTGCTACCTCACCGCCTGTTTGAATCTCAAGGAAAGAACTCTGTACAGACAAGTTTGATATTGATGGAACTTTTTCAGAGATATCGAACACTGACTTGAACTAGATGAACCTCTCAAATTATGGTTCCATAGGAAGAATTTCTTGCATGGGTCGAACCAACGGGCTTGTATTTGAAGACCCTTTGGAGCAGAAAGCCGGACAAAGTCTGGCCGACAATGAACCGACATCACTTCTTCAACATCTTCAAATGCTCCCAGCTTGGAAGGGAATGACGACTTAAAAAATCGAGCAAAGCTCTCTCATTCCACTGCTTTCGAAACGTAGCAGCTGCAACAGCATGGCCATTTTCCAAAAACCATAACCGTGCTCCTTTCGGGGGAATATCTCGTGGTCTGGTCCTCCAGGTAAAATGAACGGACCAATCGGTGCTTTATCACTTTTTGTTTTGCCTTTCTTCTCCCGAGGGTTTTGATCAGCCCTGAAGCTTCCCCCAAAAAAATCAACCGTTACTTTATTAAACCTACCCATACATTTTCCAAGCTTGCCATTTGAGATTTGCATCTCGCCAATGTTAGAAGCCGGTTGTACCAAGATTTAAAACTCGAATGGCTTTTGTCAATAACGGCGTGCCATAGATATTAACAAAAGAATGTACTTTGAGAGCTGTTAAAATATCCCGGGTAAAATATTTCAGTTTGTAATCGTTTTTGTACCTTGCAAATGTAGCATTAGTCACATGTGTTCTTGAAAGCTGTCAAAATTGAAAATAGGTTTTTTTTTTCCATTGGCCTCTGGAATTATTCACGAGTCCAAACTGTTATTTTTGTTCAAATGGAAAGCACCCGAAGAACTGTCGAATTTTGTTTCATACCTTTTAGTACTACATTAAACTTTTTTTTTTTTTTCAGATTATCGTTGAGTTTCCTCCACCGCTAAACAGTTTAGTGAGTATCGTCAAGGGAGAGAAATGGCGACACATTCGCAATACACTGTCGCCTTCTTTCAGTGCTTTGAAAATGAAACGGATGGTACCTCTGATGAATCAAGCCTGTGATACTTTTATGAGTAAACTGGAAAAAGTGGCTGATCACGAGGAAAGTGTCGATATTCACGAGTGAGTTTCTGAATGAATACTGGCATGAATCATTGTTCGACAGACTGATAGGCAGACACATACAGACAGGCAGACGGACCATGGACAGACAGTTAGATAGACAGACAGACATACAGACAGATAGACAGACAGACAGACAGACAGATGGACAGACAGAAAAACAGACAGACCGACAGACGGCTGGATGGATAAATAGGCTGACGGAGGTGGGCCGAAGGGCACAGGGACTATTTGAATGGCTTGAATTGAATGACTGAAGGACAAACGGAAGGGCAGACTGACGGACGAATTGAGGGAGTGAAAATGAGCCAAAAGAAAGGGAATTTTGTAACGAAAAAAGGGATCCTTGTAACCTCTGTAACTTGGCTAGGAACTGTTTGCAAGAGTAGAGCCCTTTCGTAACAAATCGGGCACTTGCGTAATTAAGTGGAGAACTTTAGAGTTTAGATTATCGCTCGCGTTGGTTGTGTGCGTATTGTGTAAAATACTGGTTGTTTTGGACTTAAAGGGGGTGAACAGCTACGCAAACTATCTTTAATAGCGCAGACGATATTTTCAAGTTCTTGGGACTTGATACTAAATTGCTAAGGGCTTGTTTTTTTTAGTTCAGTCAACAGGCTAAGCTCTCACTCGTTGGTTACGCGTATAGTCAGTACAGTATAGGTCGTTTTGGCAAGAGGGGCTCGGCGGTAGCTGACATTGAATCTCATTAGCCTGCATTTCTGGACATAAGCTGAGTGTAATCTGGCCAGGTATAATGTGTACCTTATTCGTACTAATTTTCGCGAGGCTTTAATTTCGCGATTTTCGCGATTTGTAAAAAATCGCGAAATTTAAGACGCGCTAAAATTAGGATACGCGAAAATCAAGCACGCGAAATTTAATACACTTCTATCACTCCTTTAATCAATGATTAACTACGTTTATAGCTACATGGCAATTGTCATCAGTCTATTTATCTTCTACTTCAGCACTTTCTTCATCCGAATCACTCAATTCTTCCTCTTGTACATATCGCTC
>JAHPZR010010867.1:62500-70595 GCA_019787425.1 Platygyra sinensis | reverse complement strand
TGAATTTGCGATTTGTTTGGGAAATCGAACAGTCAAATACATTTTTTTCTCCAATAGATTGTGATTATTCGGTGGCAAAATATACAAACAGCAAATGCCTTCCGTCGAGCCAGCTTTCCTTCTCGTTGGTACCAAACCTGGTAATTCAAACTCGGTTATTTATCTGAACACAATTCCCCGGCTTCTCGTTAGAAGATGCTTTTAGTAAATACCAGTAAAGATAATTACAGCGAACATAGTCTGCTTGTCCAAATTTAGCACGATAAATCTACTTACCTTGAGCTGGGGGCAATTAATTGCTTAGCTCATGCTGTTAATTATTTAAGTCCCATTAACATTACTACTCACTGCCTTTTTCCCCGGTTTTGTTTTTCTAGAAAAAACGAAAATGATTATTGATAAGTGGCTTAGAAGCAAAGTGAGCTATCTCAAAGTTCATAACTAGAAATGTTGTTCTTATTTCGCTGAAAAGTAAATAAACAAAAATAGACCTCTAACCAAAAATGCAATACTTTTTTGATAATAATCTGGTTCCGAAATTCTGGGGCTTGATTGACTTCTCCAGTCTCGTATCCCTTCAAAAAGCTTACATTCCTGTCTGTCTTTGTCTGAAACTCTGCTTGCAAAAAAACATATTCATCATAATAAAACATGGCGGTGTCTAAGTAGGAGTTGTAATGGATGGCTCGTCGAGTCTAGCAGTTGGACAGTTATACATGTCAGCCTTTTATCAACGTTACAATCAATCAATCAATTTCTTTAAAAAGTTTATGATTAAATATTGATTATAATCACCAATCGCTCTTTTCCACAAACTGAATACTCTAAGTCACCTGCTGCGTAAGTGGACGGCGCAGAACATTAAAAAGGCAATGGATCTAAATTACCGAGGCCAATCTCACTTGCTTGATAATTATTCAGGGAGAAATATCATCTTAATTTTAATGTTAAGGATGATCAAGAGACAATTGTATGGAAAACCAGAGTAACTTGCGCGATATTGATTCAATATCAAGAAAATTGCACAAGATCATTAGGCTTCAGGTTGTTGAATTAGTTATAAATGTCAACTATTGCAAATACGATTAATAGCTTGCTTTTCATTTAGGGGGAACAAATAATTAACACTTTTCTGATGTGTCGACGAATTTACTGAGTTGACCCTTTTTTCCATACAGTTGGCTTCAGCTGAGAGATAAAAGTCTTATCATCGTATCAGTTGACGTTGGTAGAAAAAAAAACGCAATGAATACAGCACTTCAAGAAAACGATTCCAGCTTAGACAGTTGTCTGGATTGTGAGTTGCAAGATTGTCCAGTTGGCTTTAGTCAAACATCACAGGTTATTTTCTGTTCGCTATGTCTCATATCCGGCACTTTTGCAATTGGGGGAAACTTTGCGATTCTGGTAGCCTTATTGCGCACCTCAGCGTTGAGCACGAGGGTAAATTCGTATTACATTGCTTCGCTCGCTTTTGCGGACTTCATGATCGGGCTAACAATGACGCCATTGTACATCTGCTATGCATTAGCTTATGACACTTTCTGGCTGATCAAGATTGAAGGCTACCTTTGGATTGTGACAGTAACAGCCACAACTTACAGCTTAAGCGCTGTGAGTTTGGATAGGTTTGTAGCAGTGGTGTATCCTTTACATTACCACCAAGTCATGACTGAGAAGCGATGCCGTGTTGTCGCCTTTCTTATTTGGTTTGCATCCGTTATTTTTGGCTCGCCCAGGCTCGTTCTTGATGATTTTGTAAAGCTAGAAAAACTATGGATCACCTGTTCTGTTGCCACCGTGGCAATTCCTGTTACGATCATGTCGTGCTGTTATGGCAAAATTTTCTCAGTTGTTCGGAAACAGAGTCGTGCAGTCACCGACTCACATCAGTTATCAAGTACAAGCGTCGGCAACAAAAAGGCTGCAGTGACAATCGGGATTATAGTCAGCTTGTTTATTGCAACCTTTCTCCCGAGCGCTATTGTATACTTTATGCTTTTATTTGAGGATGATCTCTGTAAAGAGCTCATACTAAATGATATTTGGTTGTGGGTTGCGCTTGTCTCCTTCACCCATTCTGCATTTAACCCTTGGGTGTATGGACTGAGGTATAGAGAATTAAGACATGCGTTAAAACAGATTTTTCTTCAGTGCGATGCTTAGTCTTTTCTCTCAGGTGCAACTATGATAAAGTTGGACCTTTCCTTGAGGTCACTTTCATAGCACTGCCGACAATTCCATAACACAGGCAGTTCTCCGGGTCTCAGGAAAACTTAGCATTTTGAAATCTAAACTAACAGACCTAAACTAAGAGTTGTAATACGCAAATTTCTGCTAAGCTCTAGAAGGCTTTACACCGAAGTATTATCCAGATCGCTACTGAATTAATTTCTAATCTATTTTACTCAGATTTCTTCTCCAGTGTGGATGGCTTAATTTTATACTATAGATATTTAACTGTCAATGATTGTTTTTTTTTTGTGACAATGCAATTTATTCTATTATATACTTTATGCTTTTTCAGTTGCAAACACATTCATATTTTGATCGAGCTTACCTAGCTCTTAGGCCCTTGGCCAATGTGTTTTGATTGATTCAAAGATTGACTGATTGATTGATTATGTTTTTAACTGTTGTAGACAGCAGTTTTTGGCATTCCAGTTAGGTTTCAACAGTAGATGAGCGATTGTCTTCATTTTCTGTTCATTTATTCACGTTTAAAGTGCTCGTATCATCAAAATTTTTATTTTCTTATCTGATTCTATATATCACCCAATGAACTTCTGCGAAAGAAAAATGCGATTTGAATAAGACGCAATCTTTTTTAGAAGTTTTAAAAACGTTCAAATTTGCCGCCATTTTGGTCCACCATTCGCACCAGTCTTCCCCTGGTTTGGAATGAGTTGTGACGTAGATTAAGGAAACACGTGACTTCAGGCTGACTTATTTCGCTTATTTTACCTCTGTAAATTAAACTTAGGAGTTCATACAAAATGCTGGAAAGGAGCATTTTGCATAGATTGTCAAGCTAAATTTACAGTGGTAAAACAAACGAGATAAGTCAGCCTGAAGTCACGTGTTCCTTAATCTACGTCACAAATCTGAGCACGTCGATGATGTGATCAGCGGCACGGGTAGACCGCAATAAAATAGGATTTTCAGGTTTTTAAAACTTCATAGAAAAATCGCTCTCCAACCAAATCGAAAATTGTTTTCGCCAAAGTTCATTGCATGGAATATGGGATCAGATGGGAGACGATATGGGCACTTTAAAGAACTCTGGTCAGTCACCGCCTTCTTTGATGCCATCAAAGTTATTGATATTGCATTGTGAAGCGAAATCTCATTGCTGTACTAGAATTTGTGCTCCTGAAAGTATGTTTAATAAACTTAAGTAGTTTCTAGGAATAATACAGAAAGTTCGCCTTTGACATATAATGTTTAAGTTTTAGAGCGCGAAATAAAGTGATGTCACACATTGGTATATTCGTCTCTTTAATCCTATAATAATTAGTATAATCCATCTCATACTATGGGCCGAAAGCGCAGCGGCCCTGGCATATTCTGAGGTTTCCTTCATTTCGACTTGTTCCCAATAAAATATAAGAGCCAAACTCTCTCATGTAAACAAAAACAAAGGTGTGGCTGACAAGGGCACTTGAATACTTTCTGCTTCTGTTAGTAGAATCACTTGAACCAGACTCAATTACCCTGAGGGGGCAATTCAAGGCAGACACATAATGCAACTTATACTTTGGCCCTGTCTTCCTCAGTACCTTTTAGAGACCAGCTTCATGGTTTATGCGGAGAGTTACGATTTAACAGTCTCTTTGTCAAGTAAATTGAGTTCAAATGTTGGATCATTGTGTTGAATTTTTGGACAAGAAACGTTCTTGTCACATTGGGTCTTTTCATAATCCTAATACGAGTGTCGGCGTGTTGCGTTTCTTAAAGGAAAACTCATTAAAAGTCAGCGATATATCAGCTAGGTTGCTTACATAAGAAAACTATTTGCCTCTAGGCTTTAATCTAATTTGTGTTTTGCACCCCAGAGGAGAATGATGAATGGCTATCGGAAAAAACGTGCTTTTAAATTAAAGCAAGAAACAATCGACTTGCCATAAGGCTTTACTTTAATATGGCTACAATATTAGTCAAATGCTTTGTGATGGTAATATTCTGGTTTTCACTGTTATAACATGAAAAAGATATATTAAATAGGTCAAAATTACAGACACAATAGATGAATGATATTTAAACAACCTAGAGAAGATGTTTTACCCAAAGTAGTAGAGCTTTTAATGGAGACGCCATGATGGTGCCCCTGGGGCACAGCTATGGCGGCCGTGACAGAAACAATGGTCTCTCTTTGAGTTCTGCTGTTTGAACGAAACGTTATTACTCTGCAGCTCCGATCCGTGGAATTTAATATTTCATTGCCTTATTCTCTAAGGACTATTCAGTAAGAGATAACAGATTAGTGTTAGAAATAAGTCGTGTTTTGGCCAACTTGGGCCGTGATTTTAATGTCGCTCATATTCAAAGCAGCCAAAATTTCCGTGTTTTCTTCAGTGATTGTCACGCATCAATCGTGACGTTATATCATAACCAAATCTCGTCCCAGTTGAAAGTCCGCTATCTTGGATCCACCGAATCTGAAAAAAACAGAGAACAGCTCAGTCCAAAAATTAATTTAAAAAAGGACTCAGAAAAATTTAGCAATGCTCAAACGGTATAGAGATATCTTTGAATAATCTCTTTTTCAAATTCAAACCTTCACCAAAACAGATGTTTATGCTTCAAAAAACGCAGTATTTCTCTGATATACCTAAGATTCACAGATAAGTTTTATGAAGATCAATTCAACTGCGATACTTCAGTTAAATGTTATCTAACTTGCAAAGAGCCCGCCCTCCAACCTCGCGGCGCAGCCGGGAAGAAAACCAGTGAAGGTTTAGTTCTAATGGCCTTCTAAAGATTCTTAAAAGTTTAAAAGACAAATGAACACCCTGGTTGTTCATATCATTGTTTACTCGACGAAACCCGTTCTTTAACAGTTTTTTCAAAGCATTACCAAAAACCCATGATTGTAAGTTCCGTTCGGATTTTCCATTTAACTTTTACTCACTAACCCCAATCTTACCGAGAAAGCCTGGGACGATTTTGACCTGTTAATAATAGTCCACGTTCGATATATCGATAATCTGACATGGCTTCGAGGCTTTCAGAGCAAACTTCCATCTCAAGCAGTTTAAGGCCTGGGTCAGGAACGTAAAGTAGAAATATGGTTGGACAGCAATATCTCTTGTTATATTTGTCTTCTCAAGCTGAACTGTTCCCTGATTATAAAACGTGCCTTAACATATTGTCTTGACCATGTGACATGTCAAGTGATCGTTTTGTTAAATTTTGATAAATCGGCGAATTGGTGGCGAATTTTCGATCTATTCCATGATCACAAAATGAGCGTTTTCGTAGCAAATTGAAA
The DNA here is from genome assembly GCA_019787425.1 of Platygyra sinensis. Classification (NCBI taxonomy): domain Eukaryota; kingdom Metazoa; phylum Cnidaria; class Anthozoa; order Scleractinia; family Merulinidae; genus Platygyra; species Platygyra sinensis. The sequence continues at coordinate 65,104 of JAHPZR010010867.1, read as the reverse complement.
TTATATACCTTGCTACGTTTGGAATGATCTTTCTTTATTTCGATTTTGGAAGATGTAAATGATCAAAGGTCAAATTTTGTTGAAAAAGATGACCTTTTACCCTTCAAAGTTTTTCTGTGAAGAGAGGGACTGTCATTCCAAAGGTGAGAGAATGAAAGTAATTGACCTGCATCTAAAACGCGATTTCGCGAGATGATATTACTATTACCGCCACAAATTCCCCGAATAATGACTATTTTCCGCTAAACGTCACGTGACATGTCATGTGGCCTGTTAGAAGTACCAATTCTACTTTAAAATGTTCAGGGCGTTAAAACCTAACTGTGTGCTAAATCTGGTTCCATTGCCATTTATACCTTCAAAAATATAACTAATTAATTATTTTTACTGGTAAAAGCCTCTGACTTTGGTGTTGTTTTCTTCACTTATGTCCAGGATTGAACGCAAGTATTGTTTAATTAGTACTTCATATTTGGCAGGGCTATTTGACATTTTCATGTTACTTCATATTTGACAGAATTGTGTGTGTTTTGGTGACTTTTTACCAATGAGGACACTTTGTGATGCTTATCACAAGGAATTTGAATCTCATTAGCGTTCAATCCTGGACATATCTCGTTTTCTTTGTATCCAAATTTCTTTTGGAAATTGAGAGACAAAAGAAACTTAAAAAATTTACAACTCTGAACTTGGTCATCTCACGTTGTTGTTTTGCAGGGAACGGCAAAGAAATGTACAAAGATTTATAACGCACGTGCACAGCTATTGTTTCGCTCATTAAACTTTGCTGTCGCCGTCGTGGCTTTCCTTAAGCTCTCCAACTGTCAAAACAGAGCAGCAAGGCCTATCCAGCCTCATTTTCATGCAACTCGTCCCTGGCGCCGACCGAGTAGTCCGCCAGATTTGCATTCGGGGCGGTGCATGACGTAGAGGATATTCATAAAATGATGAACTTTAAAAGGATCTCACTTTTTAAATCGAAGTGTCTGAGTTGATATGAGTTTATTACAAGGAAGGTATCATTTCCAACACTGTGTGATAGTGGTGTAAATACATCCTTCAATTTCTCACGGCAAAATCAATATTAGTTATTTTAGAGCGGGCATACAGTTTTACGCAGCACAGATCTAACTTATACATCTACATACTCAGGGTAGCTCATACAGTCCGCTACAACGTAAGTGTCCATCCACGTTAAACTGAAAAATGTGTTGAGCTTTACTAAAACCTACAGTAATTCTGTTTGCACAAGAATTTAATTTTTTTCAAAGCGAATCGTAAAATCAACAACTGATTTTGTTACCGCAAAATTTCAATCACATACGAAATTAAACACATATTGGAAACTTAATCGATGTTTTGCTTGACGTTCATGACCGATCTACTACACTTAGTAAGAAAACTGCCTGCTTCGGAGCAACGGCGAGTCTGGGAGGAGTAAACAAATTTGGTACGACTGAAAATTATACCCCCTTTTCTTGATTCTGAAACGTGGAATTATTCATTTGATAGATGTTCTTTTTTTTTGCAAATAACTGAAAAAAAAACAACATTCTTGCCTAGTGCAAATGAACCCCTAAGATACATCAAAAGACCGTAATCTTCATATCAAGGTTAGAGTTCAATTTAGTTTAGTTTAGTTTGATTTTCATGATGTGAGGAGTCTTTGAAAGACTCCGCTTTTATTTATCGTGCCTGACATTAGTCGTCGGCCTGCCATTGATGCCATCTTCATTTTAGTTGCCGGTGATGACATAACCGTTCAGGCCATCTTTAGATCGACGACAGCAATCTTCCAAAGAGCTCTGTCACCAGGAAGATCACACTAAAAATACTTTTAGTTTTTTAACCAATTTTATCCTACAAGAGTACTTTCTAGATTGAATTAAACATCCTTTTCTATGGACAAGTTCACAAGTTTTAAACATATATTTCTCTTACTGAGGGCACATATGGAAAATCTAATTCGCTGTGTAAAAAATCAAACTTTGCGTGTTCCTTTGATATTGATTAGGTATCACATTACACTTTTTTGAAAATAGTGTCATAAAATCTTTTCTTAACTCTCGATACCGGAACCCGTACACCATGGATTGAACGAAGAGTGACAGAAAGACACAAGTGCTGCCCATAGCCATGTATCATTAAGTTGATATTCTTTGCAAAGGTTATTCTCAAATAAAAGCATAAAATATACCACTGCACTTGGAATAAATGTTACAACGAAGAGGCAAACTATAATGCCGATTGTCACAGCAGCCTTTTTGTTCCCTATGGTGTCTCTTGAGGCGTTGGAATTCTTCCATTTTCCACTTTGTTTCCTGACTATGGCGAAAATTCTACCATAGCTAAAAGACATGACAAGTAAGGGAATGCCAACTGTGGCTACAGAACAAGCGAGCCACAGTTTTTCTAGTTTCACGAAATCGTTAAGGACCAGTCTTGGTAATCCAAAAATGACAGATTCCAACCAAATGAGCAGAATAACAACACGGCATCGCTTCTTTGTCATAATTTGGTGATAGCGCAAAGGATATAAGACTGAAATCAGACGGTCTAGACTCACAGCGCTTAAACTGTGCGTGGTGGCAGTGACTGTAACGA
>JAHPZR010010867.1:40000-50000 GCA_019787425.1 Platygyra sinensis | reverse complement strand
CTTGTATCAAGAAAATATACATGCATAAATTGATGTTGCAAATGTTTTGAGAAATAATTCAGCTGTGGAATATTTGGGAATCAACATTGAGTCGACAGTCGTACTTGTTACATAAACTGTTTTGGTCTTACACTCAGAAATTTGCTTTGAGAAAGGACTTCCCACTACCATCGACAGTAGCAGCCAGTCTCTTAACTATCCATGCCACTACCAGCCGCCCAGCAACTAAAGGTATTGTGGCCAGCCAAACGACATCCAGCACTTTCTTTTGACAGTGAGTCAAACCGCTAGAGGCAAACGAACGGCGACATAATTTTTAACGAAAACCTCGCCGTCTCAAATCACAAAATTACCTTACAGTTGATTGACATTGGCAAAATCTTCTCCTACAATTAATACCTGCCTTATGTTGTCAGGAGGAAGAAATTTCTCAACAGAACAGCCGTGAAATTCCTGAATTTTTCCAAATTAAAAGTTGTTGAACTCTTCCCGCCACTGTGGCGTCATGAATCGGATCTGGCCTTGGCTTTGACCTTGACCTTGTGACAGCATTTTATTTCCGGAATACAATCACCGCACTTCCGGTATAAGAAACTGACCAATCAGAACAAGCGACACTATCACTTCCGCTTCCAATCTGTCAATCAACTTGTAGTATTTCTGACTTCTGTGGTCCCCGACTGGCAGAGACATAGCGCGAAAGCGGGTAGTTAAAACACTATCAAAATATCGCATACCTTCTGGGTGTTTGGGCTAGATGAGATAAGATATATTTAGCCTAATCCTTCTTCTTCTCACAGAGCAATTTTCGGCAAATTACGATTTAAAGTTCCTCTCGAAGTAATGCGAAATTCGACCCGCTGTGATTCAAGTTTCATCCCTTGTCACTTTATTAGATCTCCGAGCAGGCTCCGAGCGATTTCCGTAATCTCGGTTCCAGACCTCGCACTAGCAGACCGCGCAATTTACCGCGCGCGGTTATGGCGGCCTCAAAATACACAACGAGCGTGATAAGATGATAAAAGTATTTGATCCTTTACTCATATTCTAAACGGATGTGAGGGCTCCCTGTGCCGGCTTCCAAACTATCCTGTCCTGTTTTCAACATGACTTGAGCCCGCGATCCAATCAAAAACCAGCATTTGGTCAGCGGTCACCTTCGAAAAAACACCTAATTGCGATGAGTTGTATACTTGAGCCCGCGATATGGGCACGTCATACTGGTCAGCGGATACCTTGTTTTGACAGGTGTCAATTGATCATAATATGGATGTTCAAGACCAAACAAGTCACTTCTTTGATATTGAACATCCATGTCATGTGCAGTACACGGTAAATCAAGGCGGGATATCTCTGTCAACCTAGCCTGCGAGCAGGCTCACTTGTTTGGGTAGGGTATCACGGTCAAAGGTGGCAAAGAACCGAGAACCGGCGAAGCCGGCGAGAAGAATAAGGCGAGGAAAAGTGAGCCTGCCCGCGAGCTATTGAGTTTTGAATTCCGCCCCTCGCGAGGTGTCAAGTCGGCATTTCACATGTGTCAATAGGAGCGAACCAAAAGTAAACAAACATGACACTGATGACAGCACATTGCACGCAACGTGGAGACTCGGCCCGGTCGGAGGATGGTCAAACTTCATGGATGGCGCAGTGAGTTAACTTTCAACTGTTGACTTCGGGGATTTTTTTTAATTCGAAACCATGTACAACAGAATTTCCATTCTTGAACTATAATGGCTACATTTGAGAAACAACGAATATTGAAAGCTAAAGAAACATGTGAAAACCAATTTGATAACATCAAAACAAATAATCTCTTCGCCGTACGACGAATTATATTACAGCGCTGCGAAGGAAAGATGAAGTTGTAAGTCAAAAAGACCGCGACAAAAACAAGCTAATTACTTTGAGATCAATCGTATTTCAACTGTACTAAATTAGTAGCCATTTAGTTCTTTTCTCAGCAGTTCTGTAGTAGCTGAATAAGACTCCAAAGAATATATTTGAACGAAGCGAATAAACTAAACAAACAAACCGTGATCGTTGCCGCAAATTAACGTATGCCTTCTCTGCTGATGCAAACAGATGTTGTTGCACAGGATCGTCGCTAAAAATGTCATTTACATCTTGTAGCGAAGCACAGGTCAAACCGAGAGGTTGTCCTTCCTTAACCTGGTCTTCAATTAGACCTATTAACGGGCAAATTAGAATCATACCATTCGGATACTCTCCTTCTCAAATCTTCTTCTGTTCGATCGCTGTGGAGAACAGCTAAAAGAAACTCTTACCGAAACCGGTCGGCATCACTGCGAAAACATCCCTCCCTTCCAGTAAACAATTCACAGCTATTTTCTGCTCTAATTTTAGTTCAAAACTTAAGTCGGAATTAATCGAAAGCTTGAGGAACGCTCCTTGAACAAAGCCTACAGACGGTTCGCGTGATGTGAAATGCAGTAAGCTTGCACTGGTTTCTGTAATCTGTCAATTTTAACCAATCGGATTGCTGCGTTCGTCAGCGAACGCAGGGAATTCAAAACTCAATAGCTCGCGTGCAGGCTCACTTTTCCTCGCCCCATTCTTCTTGCCAGCTCGCGGTTGCAGCTCTCGCACGTTTGCCCGCGATACCCTACCCAAACAAGTGAGCCTGCTCGCAGGCTACTGTCAACCTATTATTTGGAGTAAGGCCGCCATGTTGCGCGACTCCGTCGTCGTCGTCGTCGTCGTGCGTACGCGCCCACGAGCAATGCCGCTAGCCATGATAACCATAAGAAAATCAACTCATGAGTTTCCTTTTCTTTCCTATATAGGTATGGGGCTCCGCTTGTCTGCCCTTCGGGTCGCCGGAGCTCCGCTATAACAGGACAGACACATGAATAACTGACGTCCATTTGTTAAATTTCCGTTGATGTCCCAACCGATATTGATGGCGTCATATAACGTATAAATGACGTCAGTCGATTTTCTGATATGCATGACGTCCAATTTCAAAGGAACAAATAACCATGGTATACAAATATAGTAGAGGATGGCAAAACTCAGTAACATAACTGCGGTCACTCGTAGCAGGAGACCGAATTAGATTGAATCGGAGGGGAGTGACATCCAGACATGTTCCACCCAATAGCTTTGGTAAATAAGAATGTAGTGGATAATAATGAACATAATGTTTCACATATAAGAAAGACATTTACAGAGATTCTGATAGAAAATTCTTTTGGCAAATGGAACATTTGAAACCAATTATTGTGGCGGAGAGAGCTGAAGCATTATTTTTCAGAAGCCAAAGCAATTTGCATTTCAATTTATGCAATAATCGTTCCAATATCTTAAGCTACCCAACAGTTTCAAATGTCAAAAGAAAAAAAGAGTAGAGGCCATTTCGCTTATCACCATAGTTGATTTTCGCAAGTTTTTGCAAAGCTTTTCGACATTTTTTAGCGATTTTTTTTTTAAATGAATAAGTTTTTCATTATTTTTCTTAGTTGAAACATGAACGGTCCGGCTGTCATGGCATAACATAAAGTCATATTTGAGGCAGCTGTAGCTGTTAAATTAAAACAATTTAATGCGATTAACATGGTGTTGTGTTTCCTTGGTTTAACCGTCAAGGAGCCCCAGGAAGACTGACAAAAGAGGAATTTGAAGCAAACAAAGATCGTTATTTGCAAAACTGCTTACGTTAATACTTTTCTCTATGTGCAAAAATCAGTCCTTTTCGAAATTTTTCTAAGGTTTCCTCGTGGACAGCTTCCTAAACCTGCTCAGTTAGCGAGTAACAAAGTAAATGCAGAACTTGTAATGCAGCGATGAAACTAATAAGTGCCAAGGGTAGTAATTATAATTGTCCTAGTGCACGAAAGATTTGCATAAAAGTCAGACAAACATTGCACCTGAATAAAACTAGCAAACGCGAGGTATAACTAGAGATATACCAACCGTCAGGTTTAAACTCAGCAGTGCTTGATAAAGAAAAACAACTGAAATAAGCATCAAAAGAGGACGATCGCCAAAAGACCAGACAAAGGAAGGAGAATGGTTTGGTTTCTATTACGGATCATATGTTTTGCAACGTTTTACTTTGCTATTGGATTTTCCCTTTTGGGTCAACCGGGTAAGTACGAAACCTTTTAGATTTCGTGTCAAAAAAAAGTTAGGAACCTTTTAGGGGCATTCTACTGCTTTCTCATATTTTGTAGCATTTGTACAGCAACTATGAGTTCTTAGATATAACCTGGATGTTTGAAAGTTAAAGCTGCCCAGGAAACAGATGTCTAGACAGCAGATCGGTTTCAAAAACATTTTCACATCCTCACTTAGCTTATGGAACTACTTTTTTTTTAGTGTAAAACGTGTTACAGGACCAGTAATAATCTAGAAAGTTGTCCTGTTCAGATAAGCATGATTTTTAAAAACCTCTGACATAGGCGGGGAGTGCTACCTTTCTCCTTACTTGAGCAAAGAACAAGGAAAAAACAGATTATTAGCCTGCTCGAGTTTTAACTTGGGAGCACCCATGCATGATATCCAAAACTCTGGAAGGGTCCGCGGTGAAGTAAGGCCGCTAATAACATTGGCGTTATGTATGCAGTAGCGACGCCGATGTATATAAAGATGTCTGGACGTCGAAATATATCAGTATTTTCGAAACAAAACACGCTTGCTCTTCAACCCATAGAAATGGCCTTGTTCATCTTACATGCCGCTTTTTAACTTGGAAAATATTTATAATTTCCAAGTTGTATTGTTGGACCCGATTTCACTCCATCACTACTTCACTCCTTCATCCTTCACTTCCCGTTAGACATTTGAAAACCCGGGGGGAGCACCCATATGAAAAGGCAAGTAATGCTCGTCCGAAAATTTGAAAGCTCCTACGGGAGACTTATGTGGACGTTGACTGAACTTTATTATACCCCTAAAAGATATCACTTAAAACGGAATAGGTTTGATTGCTAGCTATTGTTCAAGAGAGGATCCCATGGGCACTTGTAGACCCGACTCGCGTAATCGAGAGATCAGCAGAAATCAAGCCTGAAAGCAAAAATTAAATAAGAGCGTTTCTTTTAATTATTATTTCTTCTAGTGTACCCTAAACGATACTTTGACAGCTAAAAATGGTGATGTTTCGCCGTCAACACCCTAAGTGAGACCAGAATCCTTGATTTGTATCCGCGACGACGAAAATTCTCAACCTTAACATATAGGAGTTCTCCCCTTCCTCCCCCCCCCCCCCCCCCCCTTGGCTTGGTTTTGAACATCTGCCGTTTGAGGCCGTTTCATGGTCGGTTGCACCGTGTCAGGCTAGTTATTCTTTGAATTCTGACCTATGTACTCAAAATCGTATTGCAGGAATGCTCTATATTGATTAAATTCTCGCAAGAACGTTTTTATAAATAGAAGCTACCTATAATTATAGAAGTCTGTTTTAAGAAAATAGCTCATTTCTCATACAGGTTTAACCATACTCGATTGCTGAAAAAGAAAAAGAAGACACTGAAAGTCGCAAAATTGACGAGCTGTATGAATTTCCGAATGATTCAAGCTATGATTAAACGTTTTGAAAGATCAACAGTCGAGCGAATTGAGGAGAATTCGAACGTGTCCGCTGTTTATTTATGCGATAATGAAAATAAAAACACACAAATAAGGCCATGGCAAAATGAGGAACAAGAAGTACATAAATAGAAGGAGCGACATTGCACAAAGATGGCATTTTTGCAGTCCTTAATATCGCCTTGGGGAAAGAAAGAAACAAAGTTATTACGTGCAAGGGGTATTCATATTTGGTCTTCCATCCAAGTACTAACAATGCTGAACAGGGCTTTGTTGAGTGGACGTAAGATGTTGCTGTCCTTGTGGTACAGTGACTCTACGCTGAACGCACTTTTTTAAAATTTCTAATATAAGAAAAGGTATCAAAAAGAGAAAAAAATCTCTGATACTGCTTGGCTTGGAAAGTAGAGAACAAAAAATTAGAGGAATATGAAAATGAGAACTATTACTTGCTTCGGTGATCAGACAAGCGGCACTTCTTATTATTGGCTCGGTCTCTCGTTCGAAGATAATTTGGTCTCACGATACGGACCGATAACTTTGTGAATGTGAATGTTTTCAACAGTGTTACATCTCCTCGTGTACCATTGCGTTTTGCACTATTTCTTAACAATGCTAGTGGGCTTTAACTTTAACTTAACGTTCGGATTAAAACCTCAAGTCGGTGGCATTAGCCACTGTTTAGAAACGATCCATATTCCAAGTTGAGTGGCTCATAGCCACTTTGATTTCCCCACATAATTTTATTCGCAAATGTCCGCACTGGTCTGTTCAACAGTAGCCAAGAATTAAGAGGGTTCGCGCGAAAATTCTCCTGTCGATAGATTATTTATTTTTTTCTGCTGCGGTCAGCTAATGAGATACTTGTGTCGAAAACGCAAAAAAGAATCGGGCGTCAACTTCATTTCAGTAGGGACCTTAAGCATCGACAACGAAATGTACGACGACGACGTTCGCAACCCAAGGAGGATTAGGTCGAGGGTTTCGTTCTTAGTTTTGAGGAGACGACGAGCTTTGGTTCACGGACTAGTTGCTCTCGCTATGGCCTTCAAAAACGTCCGTAATCTGCTTCTAATTAATCACAACGATGGCTTTATCGATGATGATGAATTTGTTGTCCTGTTGGACCACCTTGCATCGAAAAACCTCGACTTTCCGTATGATTCGTACGCGCCTTTTGACCTGGAAAGAGCTCGGTGGAGTTTCGTTTTGGAAAACGAGATATACGAATTCTGAAGGAAGTTTTGCAAATCCCTGACATAATTACTTGTAGTCAGCGCTCTTTTTTTTGATGGATAAGAAGGTCTCTGTATGCTGTTAAAGCGGCTTTCATTCCCATGCAGATAAGGGGACATGATCCATAGGTTCGCTAAACTGGTTCTTGCTCGCCGGCCATGGTTTCGGATCCTTCTGAAAGGAAAGTCATTTTAGTTTGTTGAAATTCGCTAAACTGTTAAACTTTTGACTTCCACTGGTCCGCAAATAATACAAAAAACAATCATTACAAAGGAAGGTGGAGATGGATGTTTATTAGCATGTAAAAGTTTAGTTATTTACTTACGTTTTCACCAGAACGAAAATCTGCTGAGATTCAGTCGTCGACGAAGGCTAGGCGACGTTTTGACAACATCGCACATGCGCAGAACCCTTGCGCGGGAAAATTTTACTTCCGCCCGTCGTCGTCGTGCCATTTCGTTGTCGATGCTTAAGGTCCCTATTGATACACTACTACGATTTTGAAAAAATGGTGCACGTATATGTAATTACTCGGGCTTTCCAACTGAGGAAACGCCCGAGTTGAAATTTCGGCTTCGTTTCTTTTTTCGTTCAGCCACAGTTTGCAATTCTTTAATTAATACGCATGCGCGAAGATTTTACTAATGAGCACATGGCATGGTGTAATGGCGGACGGAGAAGAGTTTATGCGGTGGAAGATCAGCACAAATACTCTGTACGGATACAAAACTGATACAAAATGTGCACAGAGCGTTCGCGGTAGACCGACACTAAAAGATGAGGAGCGCTTTCGGAACGGGTTGGTCCGCAAACCTTACGAGAGATCTCTTTATGAGCGAACATTTATGAGTGAACCTTTCATCGAGAAACATGCCATATCAACTGAGTTATGTAATGTTAATCGAGAGAAGCGAGGGTTGTCCAATACACACAATCTGATACGGTCCGATAAAACAACTTTTCGATCTGTACTGTTTGACAGTCAGTAAAAGATTGTTTTCGATCTGTATAGACCACACCGTTGAAACCATCCTGTGCGGCAAATTTCTTTCGCTCTAAACGGGTCATACTATTCGCTCACGTTTAAAGAACGAGGTATACATGTATATCTGCCTCGTTTTGTTATGGCAGTATTCTTCGATTACACGGGTCATTTTAAGAACGAGGTATACATGTATATCTGGCTTGTTTTTTGTGGCAGTATTCGTCGATTCATAATTTCTTTCGCTCTAAACGGAGGGTCCAACATAGGCTTTGTCCATCCTGCTTCCCACCACTTTTTTTGTTTCATCCCGCCATCCCACCCAACGAAACGTTTCCATCCCGATCCTGCCTGCTTGTACTTGTCAGCATGCAGTCAAGTAAACGTTACTGTTAGACTAGTCTTAAAATGGATCGAGAACACTTTTTACTGGTTTCAAACAAAAGGAAACATACCGGATATAAGAACTTGAAACCCGCAGTGAAATGCGAAGGGCCAAACTAGAATGACAACTTGAAAAACGTCGGCCCGAGGGTTTTCTAGTTTAGGCCTTTTTGTGCGAAGCAAGTGGCACATAATGCTTCGAAATCATCTATGTTCTTTGTTTTATTGCCGGAGAAACTCTATCTTTTTCATAATTTGTAATTTACAAATTTGAATTCAGCGTTCGTAAAATTATGATAAGAAAAGAATATCAAAAAATAAATGTGGTACAACCCCTTTCCGTGAATTAAGTCAGAATGTAAGGAACGGACAAGCTTATTTGCAACTTAAAATAATTTTTCAAATTGGGAAAATTTACTTACATTAGGTAGACCACACCGTTGAAACCATCCTGTGCGGCAGTACTTTATTTACCATGAGTCAGGTTTCGACGTCTAGGTTGCGATTTTGTGTGTCACCCTGATCAGGTCTGCGTAGATGGCTAACAGCAAATTGATAGGCATACATGTCAAAGTGGAATGCGCTATTCAAGTGTTAAACATATTGAAGAAGTTGAAATTTTGATCGGCAGGTCCCTGGTGATACTGGTGCGAGTCCTAGAACTTGTCCGTCTCCAGAAGGGTAGACGATTTTTTTTTCAAATTGAAACTGTAGGTAAACCCGAGGTTAAGTGAGTTCCGTGAACTTTACAAAACAAATCGAATTGTGTAGGACAATGACGCATTGATTGTATGTCACCGGTAAACCGGAAATACACAAGTCATTATTCCTTTCATATAAATGATTATTATTCGGTGTTTTTTCAGTCATGAAATGATTTTTGTGATCCTCTATCCCGCCATCGATTTCAAAACATCCCGCATCCCGACCGTGAAAAACTGCGTATCCCGGTCCCGAGAGGATGATTTCATCCCGCATCCCACCTGTAATTTCCTTTGTATCCAACATCCCGCCTCGATTTTTAGTCCCATCCCGCATCTGCGTTTACGATCTGTACAAACCGTACGGATCGACAAACCGCTATGACCCCTTCGCTTAAATAACACGTAATTTATGTTAATGTCCCAATAATGAGGTACAATTTTCCGATTGTATACGGACCGAAAACTTTTTTTTACGATCTGCCAAACGGTACGGATCGTAAACTTGTAATTTCGAACCGTATCAGTTTGGGTATATTGGACATGACTGCTCAGCTTCCAAATATTTCCCATAGATCAGTCGATATGTAATGGCATTAAGTCTTCTCAATTCTTATGTCTTAATCTATCATCAGCCACCTTGCTGTCCACCTGATAAAAACATCTCAGTAAAAAAAAAGCATCATTCCAATTACATGTAATGAAAACTAAAACCTGTGTGTCAGTACTGACACATACGAGACTCACTCGTACTGGCTCAACGAATAAGTCTTTTGCAATAAACATTGCATAAAAAGCACATATTTCTTAAAAGAACTAATAATAATAATCATAATAACAATATTATTACTATATTACAAGGCCCCTTCCACCTGCCTTTCTAGGGATACAGCTATTTCAATTTACGTTGTCGGATCAAAGCTTCAAGCGTACGCGACAAGACCGAAAGGTGGTATGGGTAGATTAGAATTAATTTTAGGCTTTCGTGATTGTCGGCGCGAGATGGACATGGAGGCTGAAAATACAATTAGTATTGCCTTGCGCGTCTTAACAAAGAGCAACAAGAACAGATATGACTCCTATTGCTTAAAAGCGGTTCCTCTTTTGGAAACTGTTAAAGGACTAAAAGATTACCTTGTTCAGAGAA